>JAATOF010007681.1:0-18269 GCA_013170925.1 Podosphaera leucotricha
CTGATGGATTTATGCATGTTATGAAAGTCCGGCTTTAAGCTCCAAGCCATTACATCATGATGCGGTGCACAGACGTTTATCCGCATTGGATAGCAATATCATAACACTGACCCACGTTAGACGATAAATAACACACACACACACACATTACACCACTAAAAACTCCCCTGAGCTCTTTCATGATTCATTTAATGATCCAGCAGAATTCTTATGAGAATCCTACAAGGGGGTCCCTAGCATTGTCGATTGGTTTGATCAGACAGAATTCTACGCAACAGCCTGACCTGAGAACCCAGTTAAACAAGCTCCAGTCTACAGTCTATACAGGTCAAGTTTAACCACTGCGCCCAATTGGTTACAGACTAGTTAATCCGATTTAAGGAAACCCCCAAGAGACCTACAAGGATTCCCGTCCTTCATTCAACTTATGGAGGCTAGAATCAAGGGAAATTTGAATGGATTTGTATCAGATCATGTATGGAAATGGTGAACATTTTACCGACGAATAAGCATGTACGGTCGGCAGATTGGTTTGGTGAAAGAGAAGAAGCCTGAGATTACAGTTGGAGGGCTCTGCTTCGACAACTCTGCTTTCAGTTTGAGGACCAGTTAGCAAGAATGACCGCAGTCGAAGAGTTACTTAAAATCGAGAAAGGAACCCACTAGCGTTTTAGGAACTTTCTCAGAGACATTGAATACAAGGTTGAGAACAAGCGGAGGAAAAGAATTTGGACAACATAGTCCAAGATAAATAAGTTAAACAGCTCTAAACAAAAATCTCAGAAAATTTTTCGTTCCCTTGACCTGCCTTCAATCCTCAGTTGCTAGGAGTTTCCGATGAAGATCAGAGAAGCCGCTAGTAAGCTAGAAGCACTTTTCGATTATCGACCAAAAGGATCTATCCAAGTAGTCACCAGAATATTAGCGCCAAAGAGCGGTAACACACTTGTCACAACAACAAACTTTCAAACGGATGAGGACGGAGATACATTAATAGAAAAAGATATAATCCTGACCTCTTACATTAATTAGTTAAAATGGTCAGAATGTAACGGCTTGGAGGCCTCAAGCACTGTGGCGTTTTAGAAATGAGTTCCGAAGACTGGTTCAAAAGAGAGTCAACGTTCGTTGCACTAAGCCAGGGTATTCGGGCCAAGGCTGACCATCACTTAGTGCAGCGCGAAGACCCGGAGATAGAATGCCCAGAGGAAAACCAGCGGGAGAGCACGACAAAGATCTCGATTCAGGAAACGAGAAACCCTGAGCAAAGATGCTTTCATGGGTATTATCAAGGCACCGTTTCTCATTAACATGGCTCAGAGAAATTTAGAATATTCAAACAGTCCTCTAAAACAAGATTGCTTAACAAACGATTATTTTTACGTAAAATAAATGGTAGATACGAACTGTCTCTGTCTCTGTGTTTGACAATAAACTTGTGTGCTCCAAAAAAAATGCAGTAGGTTAACAGAAACAGAACTTACCAAATCTATCAAACCGCCCGAATTAAGGTGGACGTCAATGGCAATAGAAATTTAATATAAGGTCACGTAACGTAAGATTTGGCATACCAAATCACTCTGGATAAGCCGTGGATGAAACAAAACACTATATTTTCACCGCTAGATGAAGGTATAAGGGTGTAAGTAGAAGAAAATATGGAACGATGGTACAGGACAGAATCAAGTGACGTTGGCGCCAGCAAAAGAATTTATCGATCTATGGCGATAAGAGATGAGACTGAATCGCCCACTTCTAAATATTATGTATGGAATGGTCAAGCATCAGTGACCTTTACCATGGGGATGTAAAGGGTGCAATGGCTTAACATTTTGTTTGATACTAGAACCTACCATGCCGATAATGGGTATGTATTCTTCAAAGTACTAATATATACTCTACTCTCGACAGCAGCTAACCTGTCTGGATTCTGGGAATCGCTTCAGTGGGAATAAAGGTAAAGTTAAGCCACCCCTAACCCTTCAGTGTTGACAAAGCCGCCGCTATCAAAGCACTAAGTCGACAAAGAGTGGCTATAATTTAGATTGGGAAATTCATTCTAAGTTTTAACGACGCTCTCTTCTCACCTAAATCTCCCAGCAATATATCCAGGCAAACTAGACATATAATTCAAAATTATATTAGGTTGTTACTGATTATAAAAATTTGCTTCTAGAATAGGTTGACTACACAATAATTACGCAAGAATCATGTATTCTATATTTATCTTCTGAACCAAAATACCTAAAGCAGGGCCCTATACATCCTTGCAGACCCTGAGGTTGCCAGAATACCATTAAATTTGAGTGTAGAGCGTTGGGGCCTACAGCTCTGATGCACACATCAAAATATTCCCAAAAAAAAAGCTCAGCATACCAAAGAACTAGAAGATATAAACTTTGGTGCACTAACAACATGTGAGACGTTTTACTTAAGCAAAGTTCAGAGATTCGCGACCATAGAACCACCAGGTACAATTACTACCGATTCCAAAGACTACATCGCACAATAACACTCATAATTGTCCAACTTTTAACATTATCGATACGGAAGAAAAAGCTATGCTCTCTTAAGAGGTGAAGCAATCGAATATTTGCGCCCTAAATCACATTGTGAAGTGCATGGTATATTCACAAATGTGCTTGAGTAAAATAGAGTATATACCTTGAGCGGCTTGTATGATCAATTCTGATTTACGCTCGTATGCCTGTACTATATTGGCCCTTGGGCCATCAAACACGCGTGCTTCATGGTCAATAGACTGTACTGTCTAGACACAAACCAAATTCCAGTAATCGACTTTACGCAAGGCCCTAACCAGCATCACGATAGTCAATTTGACTTGACTAACGTTCTGAGGTCTGTCTGCAGAGTATACAAGCAAATTCACCCCATGTCTGAAAAATTTAAAGCTGGAGCAACAAAAAGGTGGCTGGCTCATGAGATTTCAAGTAACAAGACCTGTATCAAATATTATCTCCACTAGATCATCACATAAGGATGGGAATAAGTTAAAAATTTCACTCCTCACGCAATCTTTAATGAAGATGTCGTGTTTGGCAACGAACGCAGTCTATTTATTAATCAGTAAAGCACATCTAACCATCTGTACCGGAAAAGCGACAATTCCCTATTTATCGAATTAATAGTTTATCGGCAAACCCAACTCTTTCGGAATTTTAAACTTCAATCCCGTTTGGGGAGGGGGAGTGAGGAGCAACTTGTCAAGACAACAGCAAGGGCAAAATCCAAAAAAGAGCCCAAGACAGAAATAAGAGTTTCAATGATATTAGCAACCGGAATAGTGTTAATGATAAAATCGGATGGGGCCAGGGCAATAGCAGTAATCGAGGTGTCAAATGTTCAAGTTTACTATTCAATAAGCAGTAGATACAAGGCTCATTTAGCAACTTCAAATAAATCACAGCACTATGGGATGACGATGCAAAAGTCACTCATATCAACTCGATCTTTTACTCAACTATATCCGACGCGTGTCAACTGTCAACTGTCAATATGATAAGATGATTCGAATAGCATTACGATCGAGTGTTTTTTTATCTATCTCAGATAAGTGAAAGTACTAAATGTTTACACGCAAAGGTAAATAGTTCGACTCGGCCGACCTTGAAAGTCTATGGTTACAGTCTTTTGGGATAAAACCACAGATGAAAGAAATAATAGAAGGCTCTATTCTAGAATGCCGCTAATCAATACAAAAATGGAAGTCACTAAAATAATGGCCTGGGAGAAGGGGGATTAATTCAGGCATTTTGACTGGACATCTCATTTCTAATTCAGCGCCAGAACTAGCAGTTAAATTAGTCTTGATATTATTTTTAATATATACCTAGATATCTAGTCAGCTGTAGATTCCATGCGAAAAAAGACCCTCAAATTATGAGGTAGAAAGGGGCAAAATGAAGGTTATCACAACAAACCTGTCATAAGGGGAAAGGCCCCCAGGCGTGATCCAACTATGTGCTGGATCTGCACTCGAGTAGTCTCGGGTAATTCCCCTTGTGAGGTGAACCTCAAGAAGCGTTCGGAGTACTACGGGAACTTCGACAACCTCACGGGAGGCTGGTAGATATTTCTAGAACTGTCTTCGGAAGGGAAGGATCTATGTAGAAGTCTCCAGAACATTAGGAAATTAATGAGCGATAGGAGTTAAATAGCTGTAACTGTACGTAGTTGTAAGGCTCATAGGAATATAGATTTTTCACGACAACTCACTTGTGTCCTTACGACTTGGTTGACTCTCTCACATAAAATCCTGAAGTACTCTATCTACTACAAGACATCACACGTTTTAAACTTTCATATGCCCACAAAGATCATCAAGTAATGCCGCATCCTAGATCCCGCCGGCAGAAATGTGAGGATCGGTAGAGAGGTTATTTTCCTCCATTAGTCCCTACCTTATTGCCAGAGGATCAGCTGCACGACACCAGAGACTCTTCTATTTGCCGAGTCTGGCTAAAGGTTAATCGATGATTCCAATGTACTCGGGACAGTTATCGAGCATCACACTGTGCTAAATAAGCACGAGAATTCAGCAAGATGATCAAATAGCTGAATTATATTTTTGTGTATAGCTGCAGCCGCCAAAGCCGATTGATTGGATGCTGACTTGAGATTAAAGGTGATATCTTGTAGACATAATTTTGCATATTAGATCGGCAACAGAACACATCGCGGGTAATAAATACAAAGGAAGAATCTATTAACATAAGCCGCAAACCGAGAAGCAAGAAAATAGATCCAACATTACCGTCGTCAATTCATCAATTCGTCATGTTAATCGTAAAGTCGCAGGTTAGAGAGGGAATTTGAAGATTGTGACAAACAATTGGAAAATCCCTTACAGATTCACGTCGGAAGAAAAGTCACAGACGTCAAGCTCAAAAAAGCTTGGGTTATTCTTCATCGAGGTCATATAGAGGATATGTGAGGATTGCCGCAATCCCACCCAAACTCTCTAACCTCTTCCCACTCTCATGATCGCTACTCAGAATCCGAGCATCACCCCCGTTTTCTTTGACTTTGTCCACGAGGGCAACCCAGATTTTCCGCACCCCAATTTCCTGACTTCGAAAGAGAGCATGATTGATCAACAAGGTGCCTCCTCCCTGGCCAACGGCACCTTGCTCCACGGCCTTTGTGACCTCGGAGGGACCATACCAAGCTTTCCCATCATCTTTGCGTAGAAGCTCAATGAATCGGTCCATCAGTTGCGTTTCCTTGGCATACTTTGTATCTTGAAGTTTGGCGAGAACTTCGGGGCTTTTCAGAACCTCGTTCAAGCTGTGTAGGTGGCCAGAACTTGAATGGATGACGACAAAATTCTTTTTGTTCCCCAGGATGGCTTTGTTGCTCGCCCGCGTCGCATCATCCAGAAGATGTTTTTGAAAGCCCGCCGCAATAAAGCCCGGACTGGCGATCAGCATCGGCCGCGGCTGTGCAAGGTCGAAGTGACGTTTTAAAGCATCAAGGCTCACCGCGAAAAATTTGACCAGGCCTTTGTCATGATCTCCCGATCGGCCGGCTCGTTTTTTGGGAATCGACACCTCGACTCGCTGCTTGAGAATCGTTCGGTTTTCAGTGATCAGGCAGATGTTCGCGATGCCTTCGTCCATCACGATGGCGGGAACCGTTCCTTCCTTTTCCTCCTTGATCGCTTCCTTCAACGCGTCTAATGCGACCGAGTCCCATCCGTCTTTTTTCGCAATAGTGAAGTTTCGATGCAATTCAAGATCAAGAGTATGGAATGCCCCGACGCGCACCCATTGGTTCTCCTCCGTCACTTGTCCGTTGATATGCAATTGCCCGACTTGTGGGTCAAAGTCGATTGATCGCACCACGACTGAAAGAGTGATGTGGACCCGATGCGACGAAGTGCTGCCTGTGGCAGATTCGGTCGTGACGCGCCGCACTGCTGAGGCCCGTAGTTCATCCCCGGCCGCAATGAGATTATACGCATGCCACTATCGCTTTCATGAGCTCGCCTCGCCTACACATACAGCGCTCCAAGACTCACCATATCTTCCGACTCCTCAGGAAACAGCGTTGCAGTACCGGAGCCATCACGCTCGATATTTTGCTTGATAAGTCGCATCGCTAACCTTCTGTTTGCTGAATCCTTCGACACAAGGAGTACAGGAGCGAACTAATATTTATTATGACGTATTATTGCCTGAAATACAGCTTTAGTCATGTGACCTGAAATGATTACAATCTCAAAACACTTTCGGAGATCTTCCAGTCCAAGTAAATACAATGTTCAGCTCAAAGACTTTGGTCTGTATTACCCAAGGAGGGTACCAAACGCTACAGTTTATCAACATCATTTTGTGAGTATTTCATACACCTTTGCCTCATACCTCATCGCATTTCTTCACTTTAGGATAGATCTCCATATACTAGGCACGATTAGTTCACGGAAATTAGCAATCCGTAAAAAAGGAAAGAGTTAAATAATGTTGTGGTGAGGCCTTTTTGACAAAGTACCTTGGGACAACTTGAGATCTAAATTTCGGGTCAGACACCGAGCGGCAAATCCAGTCACAAGAGAGTAATGTCTGATCCGAATATTCGCTTTAATGACAGATATAAATTTTTCCATATTTGGGGTGACCAAATGGAGGGCGTTGGGCGTATTATGTATCCTGTTTCTGCTCAAAGGTGAGTTGAATACTTGCAGCGAGGGAACAGAGGTTTAGAGCAGTTTTGCTACCGATTCTTCTTCAACCATGGAGCTTCTACCTGTACGGCCGGCCACTTGGATTGACGGTAAACGAGCAAGCGATTCGTTGTGAATCTAAAACTGACGTTGACTGTTATTGAAGGTGATGGTGGCTAGTTGATGAGGGGCTCGTCATCATATCTCCTGTTGAAACTAGTACACACAAATGTCAAAACTTGTGATTATAGGAAATATTAGAGAGGTTTAATGGGTATTATATTAAAGATATATCATGTTATCTTCTTGGGGACAGTCTATATATATATATATATTATAGAGACTATCAATTTTCAGCTCTCAACCAGTAGGTGAATTTCACCCTATAATATCCCCTTCTCTTATGTGACCCCACCCAGTAAAACCACCAGAATCCGTGTCTGGAAGTAAAACGATGGAGAGGGTGCTCTGACTTTTACGTTGATATTTTGGTATATGGAGTGCAAGTTGAAACAGTCGGGTAGTGATAAATTTCCCAGTAAAACCATCAAAAACTTTGTAAGAGATAAACTTCAGGATATCGCAGCACAGTGGATGGTAAAAAGGTATTCAATTGATCTATCTCTGTCTCTCCTTATCCTTCGTTAATTTATAAGTTACAAAGCCAATCAATGTCATACCTAGCCGTTCCTGTCGAACGTAGAAGTCTGAAAAAATCCATCCAAAAAACAAAAAATGTGATAGAAATAGAAACCGAAAATTCGAGAGATTTGTTGCTATTTTTTGCCGGGAAATTTCGTAATGTAAGGTGTAATATCAAGTCCAAGTTGGTTTAACTTGCTTATACGTCGTCGTGTGACAAAATTGTTGACTCGGAGTCTGATCTCCTTGTTATCATGTTGTCTGTATGCTAGTAAAACACTATGTTTAACATGTCATAGCTGTAAATTGTGTCAGTAATTTCACAGTTATACACTATGTATTAATATTTACACAGTATTTCAGCGTACCAGTCAGCTTTCTCACAGCGTTACGCCGTGTCAGTTGTATCACAGTAATTCAGTGTGTTACTCGGGATTTTATGCTGCCGTGGAATTTATTTCCCACCGCCAATGGTGACTATACTTCCCTTGGTAATGTAAGTAGTTCTGATTCCATTGTAGAGTATATGACTATGGTTTAATTTGCGGTTATTTGGGCAAAAGGTATATAGTATGGGATACGCTTCGGATGATGTTCTTGTTTGTGCATCGTCAACAATACAGCTTCGCTAGCTCCGACAAAGACCCTAACGCTGCCGTTTCTTCCCTAGTATTAGAATCTCTTTAACGAGGTTTGTTTTTGTACTAAAGACAATTTTGGAGCGTAGCATCGAAAACAGTGATAATACATTAACCTATCTCCAGTGAGCAATTTTATATACATGTATCTGATTATGGTCCTTCAACCCTACCTCTAGGATCATTTTTTCACCTATCTGTTTCCATTGTATCTCTGTAGTACTATCTTCCATGCCTGATTGCTTATTGGTCTTCAATGTCCTAATATTTCAACCCGTGGAGTCTATTTTCTATCACACCTGTGATGCGCAGATAAAACTGGTTGGTCAACGTGTCGAAGCGCATTATTGGCATCATCTCAGAGAGTAATCAGTTCAATGAAGTTGAGGCAAACGACACAAAATACCCCTCATCTAAACTGATTTCAGTCTCATCTAAGATATCATCGCGCGCGAGATGCTTAGATTCAATCCTCCAGCATGTAGTGGAACGATTTCTCTCTGACGATGCTGAGCTTTTGTGAACGCACTTACACCAGTGGGAGCTGAGGCAGCTTATGCAATAATGAGAAATTCTGGCTCGATTCTTAACATGCGGTCTGATGGGCCAAATTCTATAGTCCAAATTCATATTTTTTGGTCGATGAGCGACATCAAAGAGGCTGTCTTTCAAAAGCAACACATAAAACACTTCGATGTGAGCGAGATTCCTATGATTAGAGTCGCAGAAGTACCACAGGTTTATTCCATCCTTTGAAGACACACCAGGTTCGTAACGAGCGATAGGTGACCCCTTGTGACATACAATAATGTGCTACGTATACTCGCAGCATGACTTCTGAAGGACCATGGTATCATACGCATATATTTGAAAAGACGAGATTGAGAAAGACAGGGACAGGAATCGCAACATTTCCTGGCTCACATCTTCGTATCTGCCAAAGTGTCAAAAAAGCATGCTTCGCCATTGCAATCGCATCACCATAGCGCACGCCAGCGCCGTGCCGTTGATATCCGGAAGTTATTCAAGGTGCGGCGGGTGTTGTGGCCCACATCACGCAAACGATAGGAATCATAGGAATATGTCAGGGTTGGATGGCCTAGCAGTAAACTACAATGTATATAGACTGGCCTGATTCCCCCTTATGAATGCTTAACCACTGCTTCATCTCACAAGAGTCGGGATGACTGCTGATTCGTATCCAGCAAACTCTTTTATCACAAAAAGAATAAGGACAAGATAGGATTCCTCTGAGATCAGATACTAAGGGTTGAGGTTGGGATTCAAGTCCCTGCTTAGCTTTTTCGTGATAGAAATCAAGGTTTTTTGCAAGAGTGATCCATCAGGATATCGAAATATTCAAGGTACGGGAATTTCTTCGTGCTGATTACGAGATTCAGGTATGTCCGGGAATGTGAGTCTATAAGTCAAAGCAAGAAGCCATGTACTGTAAACCATCCTCAGTAACGAGCCCAGCTTATAACACATTCGGGCTATGACAAATGGACTCTCTGGATTTCCTACTTACTGTATTCGCCAACCTGCGGCGAGGATGATTATAGCTCCGATGCGTTTTATCTGAAATTAATGCCTTTTGGCGCATTCTAGGAGTGATGCTATCGGATTGAAACCAAAACCTGTGATATTTACAAGACATCATCGTGGGTGGGTTGCCCCCCAGTTTTGTTATTAGATGAAAAAGAACCGGACATCCTACTACATATACATGCCTAACTTCCGAATGACAAAAGTTTACTTGTCAATTGAAAGAGAAATATAGGGCTGTAATTGCTGCAAATGGAGGTCACACAAAATAGTAGGTAGATAACTGAATAGGGCAATAACGAAATAAAATATAGACTAGATTCTTAGTTACAGTGAAGCAGGGACGGAGAGGAGAGAAATATTCAATTTACAAGCTCTTTCTTCCCTTTGGATTTTTTGATATCGTAGACCCGGAATTTAACACCGCACATATAGTTTAGTTGTTAATTTGGAAAACTTTACTAATCTCAGTATTGCTATGTGCGCCATTCGATCTTTGAATAGATATTTGAACTCGTTGCTCATGGAGTCGTTACCCCGGCATTCATGATGTCTTTAGAGCAACTCTAAATCTCTGATATCTTGTTATCGTGATAAAAAGCAGTCAAATATTCGAATATTCAGATATAACTTTCAAGGAGCAAATGTGTGAATGAAGTAAATGTACGTTGGTAGTTTCTCTTCAACTAATTATTATTGGTTGGAATTTATTACCCCTTTTAGAAAACTGAGTTGTCAAAAGGGGCTAGAGGCGCGCTAATATGCAAGGGGGGGCAACCCGCTCATGATGATGTCTTGTACATGTAAGTTTTGTCGTTACGATACATGCCCAAGCATACTCCAGAAGTACATGTACACGGTATTCTCATCCTCCCACCAAGACTTATGATCTCCAGCCGTCTCCCGACGGAGCAAGCCCTATCCAACGACAACCAGACACTGCCACTGAACGGATCCCCCGCAGAACTCCACACACGGAGCGAGCCCCAGCTAGCGCGCCTTGGGGGTCTGAGCGCCGCGGCGCGGCGGACCATATTGCGGATCTTCGCCAACCAGATCACTGGCTCGCATCTCTCCATCCCCCATACCCCACACCGACGACGCCTGCCGTGCCGCATCCAGCAGCCGCGCAGCGATCCCCAAGCAAGAGCCGCGACGGAGTCTAGCCGATGGGGGGCGGCACATATCCGAAGCCGATCGTCCAGCTAGACGCGTATGCCACGCGTGTATGTACAATACATACATGTGTTCTTACCCCGCCGCTGCACGTCTCAGCTGTACGGAGGCCCAGCTAACGCCATTTAGCGGAGCCGATGACCCACTTGGCCGACGCCGAGACGCCGCGCCAAGACCACCTCTGTCACACTGCTGATTGGTCGACGGCACGGCGCGGCCTTTGCCAATCTACTGCGCCCAAACATCAGACAAACAGCCACGCCACGTTCCCATTGGACGGTGTGCCTAGCTTTCCCACAACGGTTGTGCCTGCCGATTGGTCCAGCCTCAGCCGCCTGACCAATTAGCAGCGTCACCGGCGGCGTGCCGCCACCCGGATCGCCACCCCTGCGCCCGTGGCGTATCTGGACCAAAGACATGCTATTCGGTCCCATGGAGTCAGGACTTACGGCTACAGTCTCCCGCACCGGACCGCCATGCTGCATCGCCCTCCACTCTCCACCCTTCGCACTCCACTATAGCTACAGCTACAGCTACATGAATAGCTACCATCAAATCCATCCTGACACAGCTTGCTTTGCCCATTCCATTCCATTCTGCAGATCCGCATACCTCGCTCGAAAGGGGTGCAGCCGGCAAGTAATTCCACCACAACCCAACAAACAGCAACATGACTCGCCGACCGAGACACCCAGTCAGATATCCCCCTGGTATACCAAACCACTGTCCGACCTCATATGCCCAGCCGCGTTGGCAGGATTCGTGTCTCTGACTCCGCTGCCTTGATTTGCCTATCATCTAGTCGACCCGCTCCCGCTGCGTTTCGTGTCAAGCTCGCGTCTGGAAAACCGGAGATGCATCACCGACAGTGCCCGAGAACCTGCACTAGGCGCGATGGATCGGAGGAGTCTGACCGTGGGCGGGGTGGCATGTACGAACTTGTGCGACGGATCTCGGTTCCTCGGGATTCAATCCGTGGCAGAAATACGTAGTAAGGCACAAAGGAGCGGCGGAAAAAACTCGCGTTCCGCTAAAGTTTTCCAAGCCTTGGGCTACGGAGGAGAGAGAGAAAAATCAAGTTCAACACCGAATTTGTTGAGGAGAAGGAATGATTGAATTGAGAGAGATATGATAGAGTGTCTATGATAGTGTAGATTTACTATTTTCAAATCTTACTTGTCAGCTTAATTAATCATAATGGTCTCTTAAACATTTCCCCAACAGCTTTCTACCAAATCTCACTTTTTTTGAGTCTCTTAGCGACCCCTGACTGCGCTCTCCCATATTTGCTTCATCCAAGGGAATCATCCCCCGGGAGAAAATTTCCAAGGTAACAGCCGCCAAAACCATCCTGCGCCTTTCCATAATAAATGAGATCCAAGAAAAACGATACAACTGACCAAGGCAAGCCAGTTAACTTCTTTATATACTTGGCTGCTAGCTTCGTATTATGAACGCCCAAACTCCATAATGCCATTACCCACACATCCCCTCTAAATTTGCCTTGCTTAACCGATCCATCGGTTTTCTCTTTGATTTTTCATGGACCCACACCAGTAAGATTTTCAAGAGTAAATACTTGTAGAAAAATAGAAATAAAACGCCAAAAAGAGTGATTCGGGTATCTTGAGTTGATATAAATGAAACAGGCCTCGTTTATCGTAAATTCAAGTATGTACTATATGACTAGAATGAAATAACATTATTTGGGGAAAGATAATTTTGTTGAAAAGAATTTGATAACCCGGGCTTTGGTGGTAGGACTCCGGCGAAGGATAGAAGTTGCTTGAACCATGGGAACAACAATTTCGTCGTTGCTAAGAGTGGGGAATTTATTGCCGTCGTAAAACTCGGCGAAAGTTGAATTTTTGGCCATAGGATCTAATTCATTGAGAATATCGTGTTTTACAGTACGGCCGCTTCGTAACACGTTTGAGAGAGTAAGTTCGTAGTTCGATTGCCAGGTTTGGTCAATAGATTTCCACTTGTCTTGAGTGTATCGGTAGACATATGATGTTAAACCGTAATGCTCTCCAGTGCGCACGAGGTGCATCATGTAATTACAACGAGCGAGGTCCCAATCAGCACGCAGCTGCTGGCACGATTCCATGTCAAAGTTTAGAGGAATGTATGGCTCCGGGTAAATGATGTAGTTGGCGTGTCCAAGCTTATTCGCCCACTCGTCGTTTGGATCAGCAATTGTGATTGGAGGAGGCTCTGAGGGGGATGTATAGCGGGTCGGGTGAGATCCAGAGAATGAAGTTGTGGAAGACTTTGAGATCAGCGTGGGTGGTGAAGCACTCAGGTCTAATGGCGCTAATGTTCTAATGGATGGCTCGTTGACCCCGGCCACTGAGGGGGACTGTAAGGGTGATTGTAGAGAGACCTTTCTTGTATTCGCCGAGGCATCACTCAGAAGTGGTGGGAGTAAGGGCGTACTTGCGGCCTCCTCTCTTATCATGTCGTAATTATTCGCTTTATTTATATCAACTTTTGAGTGGAAAGAGCTATCCTCTCCTTCATCATGAAGGCTAGGAATAGGTATGGGGGAAGACTGAAGTTCCCGTTCGTGGTGCGCTGAATTAGACAAAGACGAAGACCGGCTGCATATGGCACCAGCTCTTTTTCGAGATTTGGGAACAGAGTTGGAAGTTTCAGGTGCTTTGCTCTTCCATTTTCGGGTAAATAGAGGGAACTTAGTCCCAATTCGTGTTGCAAGTCCAGTGAGCGGTGTTTCACCTATTCCTCGTTTCTTGAGCTTGGTATTGTCATGATAGACTCTTTCATTAAAAAATCCATCAGTCAAGTCGTATTCGACATCATTGTGAGATGCCAAACGCACGCAGGTCGGAGAGAGGGCCGAGGTCTGTAAGATGGTTGGATCTCGGTGAAAGCACAGATTGTGGTCACCTGTGTCAAGTGTAAGTAAGCTGTGAAGTTTTGTGGTAGTGTGCGCGACACAGTACGAGGCAAGGACTTACATAGGCAGTAGTAAAAGTCTGAAGATTCATCATCCTCGAGATTATCATACTCGAAGTTATTTGGCGAATCTTCGCGCTCGTATAGTTCTTCCTGGACGTCAGGTAACGAAGTTTTGCTTGCTTTGGTTCCCATGAAGCTCGACGAAGGACTTCCGACAAACGAAGATGTGCAGTGAGATTCCAGCGACGATGACGAGCTGGGACACCCAAAGTGAGCTCGGGCAGAATATGTGGGTGTTACAGGCGTCGATATTTCGGAGGGGGAATACATGTGTGTGGCGAGTTTTGGGGAGAAGTAATCCACTTCAGATTCTTCCAAAATACTTTCTCTTCTTCTTCTTTCCTGCGCCAGTATGGGTAGGAGTAACGGTTTAAGTTGATGAGACATTTGTCAAACTGTTATACCTTCTACCAGGGCAATGTGGATCAGTTTATGTGTGACAAGATAAAGAGATGGAAGAGAAACTTTGCTCAAATGATGTTGACGTGGAAAGAAACGTGGTTCATCCGTAGTTGTTGCGCAGTTGCTGTGTTGATTTTATGGATCTAAACTTACTTAGGGTTGTTGTGCCGTTGTTATGTGGTTGTTGCGTGGTTGTTATGAGAGGGGACCCTCGTGCAGATCTTCGCTTCTTGTTCTACCGATCAATGTGCGAAGCCATGTTGTATGTATTATAGGTCAAGTCGAGATTTGTTGAATACTGTGGTCAATTAAGCTTTCATGAAAGAATGTGATACTTCGAGGAGCTTTTCTGTATATCTGGTTTTGAGGCCTCGGTAACTTTCGATTACAGTTTGGAAGAAAAAGTTAAGACGTTGGCGTGCGTCGTTAATGTGGAGGGGGGTGGGAGAAGAAAATTGAGGAGGTTGAAAGACGAGAATTTCGTTAAAATGATTCAAGGACAAGAACCAGGTTCCTCTCTCTGAACTAAAAACATACAAGTGTCAGTAGTCAGTCAGTGATTTTGAATTCCCGTTTTTTTGAATTGAACGCAAGAACATGCCATGTACATGTATGTAGAATGAAAAAGAACTCAGCCTCAGCTCTACCCACCTCTCCCTACTCAGCTGCTAAGAATATTCATTCGTTACCAAATATAGATAAAGTCGAGTTATCCGCTACTACATGCACGCACTTATGAATTAGTCATTCTTGATCATAACCACAAATCCCTTAAAATAAATAATGTACATCTATTAATAGGGACACCTATGCCAGATCTGTCAATTAAAGTATCATGGACATGGGTACGAGCAGGGGTTTATCCTGATCAAGTGGGTCAAGGCCGGATAAAGTATAAATGGTTAACCGATCCAATAATATTATCTTTTTCAATTGAGTCCGTGAATTGATACTAAAGACAGAAAAGAAACGTTATATCAATCTGCTGCTCACTTTTCTTCACTCCCTCGCTAAAAAAAATGTTTTTATCATGTGGATGAATGGATGAACGGATGGACCGTCCGTACACCTTCGGAAGGATGGGAAAGGCGCTCAAATGTCTAGTGGAGTTTAGTTTTTATTCTATCGTTCAGGATTACACAACATCTGTCGATTTTCCGATCCAAGTTGTAGTTCTGTGCGTTCTTCAAACTTTCTTTTTTTCCCTCTCTCGCTTCAGTTGTCATGCCCAGCCAGCCAGCCAGCCAACACGCAATCATCCTCTTTCCTACCCTACAGTACGAGGACGTCGACAAGATCCCTGAGATGACAATTGTACCAAGGTGGGTATCCCCCTTTGATGCCCAAGTGAAAAGCTGTATTACATCAATGTATTACCCTTCAGCCACATGCCTCGACGACGTGCCCAATCTCCTCCTTTACGATGCCTCCCCGGTAAATTTCTCTCGACCACTCGCTCGACCTTATTCTACAGACAATATCACAGCTGGTACGGAAAGGCAGACCTAAAATATTACCAATCACTATGGCCGCGAAACCTCGATACTATGATTCGACTCAAATCAAGTTTATTTTTAACCCGACTCAAGGTCAGAGCTGGAGTCTGAGCGCGAAATTCGGACTGGGGGCTCGACTTTCTTCGACACAACATGTTCCGTCCAATCTCAAGAGAATTTATTAAATGGAATAATTTTAAATGCCGTTTGTTCTTAGGGGACGAGGAGAGTATTCTGCGAATTATTCCCTCACGTCAACGTTACATTTTGTGGTGTTCCACGAATTCGTAGTCCCGGTCTGGGGACAACTGGACAACTGGTCAAGAGTCGGGACACATTTCATCATCGATGTAGTTTGAGAGAAGCGTGTTCATGATCTTTTTTCATCATGTGCGTTTTGTTTGTCCATCTACAATCTGCCTCTTTCGCATATTGTAAACACACATTCTTTTCTCCATATCAGATACATATCATCTTCATCCAAGTAAAACACTTTGTACCCCAAACATATCCCCAACCCCGACCGCACTTGGACTAAATAGAAAGCATGGAGAAAGTCAACATTTGCGATGAGAGAAACCAAACAAACCTATCAGAAAATGCCAAGAGAAGTGATAACGTGTTATATCCCGTCGGCGCCTAACCGCTCATCCCAACAACAGACTCCCAAGTAAGGTTTAGAAAAGATCGAATAGTGTGTCAAGTTTTCCTCACTTTATGATGAGCCTAAATCGTAATCCTCAGGAAATAAAAACTGCTCAATCGTTGATCTGATACCACCCTGCACAAAGTACACCACCTTCACAAGCCCCATCTTGCAATTCGTGATCCGAGTTTCTCTTCTGACGTATTTGAAGTTGTTACCTTTCTGGGGCCTATCAGCTGCTTCAATTATATTAATATGGAGAGGCGCAAAGTCAAAGTCGGCTGTATCATAAGCAGAATCCCGTCCTCGGGTCAAAGATGGGAAAAGTTGACATCAATCAGCTCGCTAGTTAATTATTCGATCGCGAAGTTTCAGAGGTCACGGATGCTCATAACCGCATGCTTCGCTCGATGAAACTGAGTCGGCGGGAGCGATTGTGTGTCGCCGTTGACAGACAAGATCATTCCCGGACCGGAGTATGAAAACTGTGTCCGTGCAGCGCACAGAGTTTCATACTTCCGTCGGTCATCCATGAGCCCAGTGCAACCTGCCGTGACGGTGATGACGCCATCTCACACCCGGTCGGCTGATAACTTTCACACAGAATACGCAGCCGCCAATGACTTGCGAGCCAGGAAAAATTCAACTTCGCGGCACAGCCTATCAATCCTGAGCATCGTCGCGTATATTGTTGATGATACTCAATCAGTCACGTTGATGCGACGATGTTCGTGAGACTCGGGCTACATATGGGACATCCACATGGGCAAATATGCGGCGGTAAGAGTGTTTCTTATATCTCGGTTCATGTGTTTGACCACTCATAGTAGAAATGGGGCTTCGTCAGGTCGAGGATGGACCAAAAATTGGGCTGAAATATTCTTGCATTTTCGTCAATCTGACGACCTGCAGTCGTTTCATGGCAGATAAACTCTCACAGGGAAGGACTCCCAGAACATCGCATACGTCATAGAAAACTTTCAGGGTGTACTGGTATCATGCCCGAACTCAAATCATCTTCAGACATTCGTGAAACAAAGGGTTACATGAGTTTGTCTCTCGTAAAGTCTATTCCTAAACTGCGTGTCAGATCTTAAGCTTTTTATGACTATGATTTTTTGCAGTTGCAGATGTGTATATCTGTTCACATGGAAACATGCGAAAGTCATCCAAATACCGTACTTCGTGAATAGGCAAATGCTGGATATTTCCATCTTCACGCCTAACCTAATCTGCCTTTGATGACCGATTCAATCTCATGTCGGCCACAATCCAATGCTATTCGCTGAGCTGCTGTTGAATCAACAGCCTGATGCTCAGATTTGAAATTATCAGTGGATAACTCCCACTCCTGTGTCCGAAAATCATATTGTGTCGTCGTGGCATAAAAATTGGGAGATTCCAATTGAAGGTAAAAAAGTAGTCAGATTTCAGTCGATGAAAAGCGAAGACAACAGAGACTTGAGAAGAATATTTACTGATAAATAAAATGGGTTCTCACATGAATTTATCTGAGTCAAGAATTATGCTTGATATCTGAAACCATACTGAGGCTATCTTCGTTACCTCCACAACAATTGTGGTAAATGTTTTCTTACACGATCCTCGAATAGAGAACACGCAACGTTTCAACTGCCCGCTTCGTGCACATTGTACAAAATCTGCGCTCATTCTCTAGATAGCGAGGGAACCATCTGCTTTCAGAAAGAGAAAAGGGTTTATTTCGTCTACAAATAACGTGTGTATGAAACCATGTACGCACTCGCAATTACCAGTTGAGATCTCAATCGCAACAGCTAGATGACACCAAACACCGTACATTCATCTCATCTGGGCCATATTTAAAATCGAAAAATATGGTGCTCTGATAGCCTGCCTTGATACAGTCAAGAAATAAGTTTTTCTTGTTTCAACCCGAATATGCTTCCCAAATATAGATCTACAGTAGCTCACAAAACTGGCCAACCAAATCACAAATTCTGATACTTTTGATGATAACTTCACAACATGACCTTATAAAATAAAATCTCTAATATATTGGGAATCATTGCTTATTTCTC
>JAATOF010007683.1:0-16897 GCA_013170925.1 Podosphaera leucotricha
AAAACATAATCCCGTACCGTCTTGAGATATCAACTGTGACATCTTGACTAGTCTTCCGATAACTTTTATTTCTAGCCATGAAACTCTTTGATGACCACTAGTCAGGTAGCTAGTCATACAGAGATCCCTTATTTTGTATATATATAAGACTGCATGTCTGCGAGAAAGAGAAGAACAGAAAATACTATCATCAATCTCATCATTGTTCTATTATCACTTCCAATCTTATTAACCTCTCTATATCTTTAGATCTCTCCAGACTTAACCGCACTAACATAATCATCCAAAGTACGCCAAAAGTTCTAATATATACAGTACCAAGAAGATAACAAACCCAGAGGTCAAATCCATTAGAGACTCTACCAAGGTGATAAAAACTGTGTCCGGTCGCAAGGCTTCAGTAGAGGACATTAGCAAGGCACCAAAATTCAAGCCTCGCCAGTTAGATCATGACCAAAGCTGAAAAAACCGTATATCTAATAATAGTCTATATTTTATCTAAGGGAGAAATCTATCTTTGTTATAACTTTCTGTAAAAATACATTATTATGTCTACTTTTAGAACCGTCCTCACCATGACGCCTCAACGCCATTGAGATGTGTAGCACCACAAACTAGTGTCATTGTTTTCAAATAAAAATAAAGGCCCCAGGGATTTAATAACCTTCCAAACTGCCGCCGTCCACGTCTCCAAATGAAAAGATATATCGTAAATTCTTTTAGCATTTATAGCAGTAACAGCTCAATGAGTCATATGAACAAATATCTTAAAAATATCGAGTTTTCTGTAGGGGAATATACACTGTTAACACCAGACTCTTTCGAACGATAAAGACATGCAAAACATTACCCAAAAATTCAGAGGACGATTCGAAGTCACCGACGAAACATGTCGAGAAAAACTCAAAACGTCTTAAAACCTCAGGCAGGACAGTAAAATGACGTGCTCCTAGACATCATCGACATGATCGACTCAAGGTGTAACAAGATACTCTTCGAAGACAAAAGTGGCCGGAGTCACCGAACCGTAGCATGAGGCGAGGAGACCGAATCTAGAGATAAAATCCGGAAGAGACAACGTTACATGACATAGATCTCCGAACAACCCGATTCCTACCAACGAACGACCCTTTGAGGAGAAACTCTAGAATAGGACGATCTTGGGTCAGGTATGGTATACACAGATCGAGTCGAGAACTTGGGGGGGGGCGAAACGGGCATATGATGCTGAGGGTTTTGGTGATTGAGGCGCTGGGCATGGAGAGGAAGAAGAATACTAAAAGGAGTTGTTGCAATTCCACGCATGACCGACTACGAAATGGACTGATAAGCTTTCTCTCCATTCGTACATAGATTCAAAGCTTTATGAAGCATATCTAATAAAGTCGTTGTTGCCTGTCTGCCAGTCTCGCGTATCATCACAACCCTCGACTTCTCCATCAACTCTTTCAATTTCCCATCACGAGACATCACCCATCCAAGCTGAATAATCTAAGCGACACGTCTACACTCCGAGACCGACCGATCCGAAGCACGCCGGCCGCCGGCCCAGGGTGAAAATGCGGATTAGCAACATCGAGGAACCAGCATCGACAGACCTGCGACGACGACGACGCCAGGTGCGCGCTGCGGACGTCTGCGTGACCCCGTGGAAGAAATGGGCTAAGCGGCGGGCCTTGAAGCATGATGGCATAGACGGCGTAGACGGGGACGGATGGGAATGGGAAAAGAGGGAAGGATGGAGCCCGGTGAGTAGATCTCTCGTGGTGAATCTGGAATGGACGGCCGAGGAGGGTATTTAGACACCTTCCTCTGCATGCCGAGAGAGAGCTTTGGATCATCTGTGACCGCAGATCTAAATGTGAATAGATCCTCATGAAGGGTTACATGTACGGACGCGGAATCTAGTTGAGCTTTGTGTAATGAGATGATAGACACGACGTGGTAATTTGAGGCCCTCCGAATCGCTCCATCTCATGTGGAATTCCCAGACTGTTATTATTTGACATGTATGATTGTTGTGCTCTCACTTTTTTGAATCATCTCTGCTCGAGCCACCAGACTGGGTTTTGATGATTCGAGGACGCGATGAGCTGTCGATTCATGCATCCTTAGGAGAAGTACTCACGTACATGAAACGGCCATTAGAGCAATCTTATCTGAGAACGAATTACAGTGATGATAAATCTAAGGATGGAATTAATTCTTTCCATGTATTAAATTAATACTACTCGCTACCCATCAATCGGACATTTAAGGTCGGCGCTTTCTCCTTGCATACTCTCAAGGCAACTCTGATGATAAGTATGCCCGCACGCCAACACTACCAGCGGACCTAATTCCAGATGTCTAGTTGTATTTTTCCAGTTTTCAAGAGGAGACTCAGTCACATAATTCTCTAAATTTAAATTCCCTGATAGATTTTGCTTGCGGTCGAGCTCAGTTGTCCCTCCACTTGCATGCTGCAGCCGAGCTCGGCCTTTACCGCGCTCGATATAGCCACCTGCCAGCTCACTGCGGCGCTCTTTGCGCCGTTTGAAATCAAGCTCTTCTCTCTCTTCCCATTTTGAATAGATATTACCCGATACCCCTGGTCCCCAGACGCGACGATCGCATCCCCCACACACTGAATTAGAAGGCTTCCAGCCGCGTTGACGGAGTTTGATAGCGGTTTGAACATCGATGAATAAATTCTTCTCGAGGAGTTGGTTCACTAGACCTAAAATTCTTTCTTCGTGAGTGTAAGCGGAAAATACTGACGTTAGAACGGACCGAAGATCGCTTAGACTAGGTGATGAGATCGAAGCTCGAGTAAGAAATGCTCGAAGTATCTTGATGAATGATGGACTCGTTCCAGGAGTAGACGACGTTGCTGTAGATGCTAATAAGGCAGAGAAAACACTTTGTACAGGGGAACGTATTTGTGTCAAGATTATTTCACGCTGATTGTCTGAAATAAAATTGCTTAGGCATTGAAAGCTGGTCAAAAGGTTTTGGGTAATCTGTACATTTGTCTCGATAAAATCAAGCCAAAGTGTCCCCTCAGACACAATTTCCGGCGTTGATGATGATTTTCTTCGAACAGGTGATTCACTTAAGTATTTTGACTGACTTCTACACAACCATATCCCTACATTTGCGTACTTTTTCAAAGCTTCCAAAAGATCATTGATGGATTCCTCAATATTAATTAAGAGTGATTTATTGGCCGAGCCAGAGAATATGCCCAGTAAAATACTCTCTAGTTTCTTCATGTGCCTTATTAATCGCCTCATAGCCTCAGTAAGCTGGCCATGCCTTGTCATAAGGATAACTGTAGCATCTATAGTCTCACTTTCTTCCATGTAGGGCAGGACTTGATCCAGCCGAAGATCGCTAATCTGAACCGTTTCGACGAACGCAGCCACACGTGAAGAGTCAAACTTACACATCAATTGGACATATTTCTCGACAAGAGCTGTGAGAGATAGTATTTTGGGTTCCCCCAAATTTATTTTCTCAAACTCAAAGATAGTACGGAAATAAATATAGAGAAGTTTGGGTTCCTCAGACAGCCCATCAAGGAAGATTTTATGCAGCTCTGGCGCATATAAGTTTATTATTTGTGCCATCTTATGAGCATCGAGACGTACTAGATCAACGATATGAGCTTCAAGCACCTCATATACCTCACGGATTTGCCGTCTGCTTAAGCTCGAGCCAGGCCTCAAGTAATTAGAAATACAGTCAAAAATAGACGGTTGATCATTAGGGTCGTCGAAATAGACTTGAAGGAGCCTGCTCCATTGTGCTTCAGATTTATAGATCCCTTTAAGAACCCGATAGAAGCCCACTTTTTGAAATAGAGATAGAAATGACTGCAGGTCCGAAGGACGATATACCGAAAGCAAATACTCAGCACTCAGCTGTGCATCATCGAAAATATCTTGACCCGGATAATTACATAAGCCCAATAACACCCTTCGCAATATAGTGCTTGAAAGTAATACAAATTGCGGAAACTTTGGTAAGTTTCTGGCGATAAACATATCTAGATAAATTGTGTCTACTGCCAGAAACTCATCAGGACTCATAACTTCTAGGAGTATAGTGATAATATATTGTCTATTCACTGTAATTCCAAAAGCTTCTTCTTCTGACATATCATAATTATTCAGGGTACGTTCAGGAGAATCGTTCAAAAAAGAGTCTTCAAATGCTTCATTTAATACACTCAGAAAACTAGGTGCATTGAATTTGAGGATCATCCGAAGATACGGAAATGAAGATTCAATTTCCTGGATAGGTTGAAAATGAATTAGTTTGCCGCAAACCTTTGGCCAAGTGATTTCTCCTCCAGAGAATAAGAACCAATACAGTTGAGACTTGGCAGTTCGTGCTTTCTCTTCGTCAAGGTCTTCGCCTGTAGGATAAACACGGCCTGTGAATGTGTATGACATGTATGGGAATATCTTAAAAGCGTTGACACTGCGAACATGATTCTCCACAACATCTCCATTAACTGAGTAGTTATCCTGCTGAGCTAATAACATCAAAAGATTCAGAAGTTCTGCTAATGGAGTGATGTAGTCAAGAAATGCCCTGGTCCAAACACTGATAAAGGCATCGTAGAGCTTATGATTTTTGCATAACGTTACCACCTGATCTATATCGAGCGAGGACCACTCAATATGACAGATAATTTTATCCACACGACTTTGACGCTCCTGGTCCACGAAGTAAGTGATCATGCTCTTCACAACCGCTGTAGGTATTGAGGTTATTCGATCGTCCAAGATTTGGGGTTCCAGTGCTTCAATCAGGATTTCTATAGATTGCCCGCTTTCATACAATTCGAACACTTCATCGAATAAAAAGAAGTTATCTCCCATGCTTATGCATGCCTCTATACAAGCCTCAGCCAATTCTTTTCGAAATATTGCATCGTCTATGTGCGGCTTCTGGTTACTATTGAAGGTACGCTTTAAAGAAGCCCTCATGATTCTCAGGAGCTCATCACGAACAATTGTATGTCGTAATTCTGTGTCTTCTGGTAATCCGATGATAAGTTTTTCTGCGTTACCAGTATAGTAAGAAGTTCCTAAACAAATAGCTTTGACAAAATCACCATTTTCCATCAGAGTTAAAAGTCGGTCAGTCCATTTTGAAAGAGAGCCAACAGATACATCATCAAAATTAAGTAGAAATATCCGACTTTTGAATGCCTTAAAGCTCATATAAAAGGCATCAGCAATTGTTCCACACGTGCTTGATTCGTCACCATTAAAATTCTCGACAAGGGTGTGTAAATGCTTTGAAAATAAGTCCTGATGATATATATGTCTGTGTATGAGATCAAAAGTGCCTATTACTCGCATACTACAGTCTTCAAGGATTATCAAACGCTGAGTGGCAGTCAGAAACGTTAAAATCGACTCACTTAACCATTGAATTGCAACGATAGACTCTTCAGAAATCCATCGATTGCGAGCTTTAAAACAAAGGCTTTGGGGTCTGTCAGGGTATTCAATTTCCTCAACTTCTAACATATTCAATACGTTTGACCAGCAGTAAACCAGTTTTACTTTAGAAATTTCTATGTTAGTTTTAGGGTCTATAGATTTCAACTTTACTGCTGGAAACCACGCCAAACAACCAGATAGAGAACTTTCGGCAATCAAATCTGTCGGCTTTGCCATTTTATACTGTGTCTGGGCCACTGGTGTCGTTGAGACAATAACAAGCAAGTGAGGGGTTAAGATGGCTGTTAAGCCCAAGGTATCAGTGTAGCGCTCTACATTACCCAATGGAAGGGGAGCAAAGCCAAGAACAGTACTTGGTTTTCGGGCTTTTTTACTGGTAGTTGTATCATTAGGATAACGCCCTAAAATTCTTGTTGTTTTGACTGTGCGTCCAACAGCACCTAAGCCTCTAGTTGCGAGATGAGAAAATGCCATTCCGTGGTCATCTGCCGAGACAAGAGCTGTATGTCTCGTGCCAAGGAATCCCAGATGGCGTATTGCGATACCAGGCATGTGTCCATCTAGCGTCCGTTTCATCACTTGAGAGGAATCTAAGCTAGGAATATGAAGAAAGGGGCGCGCAGGCCTTGCAATCTCCCACGTGAAAATAGTCCCATCTGCATGTCCACCAGCCACGACAAGATGGTCTGCTGAGATAGCTATGGAAGTTAAAGGACCACATTCAACGGCTTTTTCTGTCAGCGATATCTACTAGAGAAATTTAAAAAATCATACCTTTGGATCCAGGTCCAATGACCGATTTGAGCTTTTGATGATAATCAAAAATTAAGATGATGCCTTTTGATGTTCCCAGTGCAATCAATGTAGAAACCGAAAAACATGTAGGAGTACCGAAACTTCGTTTTCCAACTTCAGAAAATGCTTGACCACCTATTTTCCTCAACTTTGTCCAACGAACAACTTCCCATGGCGGAGGGGAGTCTGTGTTTTCGAAATGACTACTGACTTCACTACCCGGAAAAAATTCTTGGAAATGTGATTTACTATTTAATGAGGAAAGCCTGGACGTAGAGTGATTTCTTTTGGAGAGACGTGATTGAAATCGTACATCGAAAGGGCGGAGGGATGGAGTAGGACTTCCAAGACCGGAGCGAGAGACAATAGATGGAGGTAAACTCTTGCCACCAATTGAAGAAACGAGTGAGCCCTTAAATTGTTAGGTTTTACATGAGCTAGTGACACTGTACTTACTTGAATGGAGGGGGAATCATCTGGTATTGATAAACAGGAATCCGAAGGACTACCAGCTCTCTGTGGGATATTTTCAGAGAGCGATCCACATTCGGACGCACTGTACGGATTACTGTGAGACTTGAATTCTTGCGAGATGAAGTTGGGCGATGGTGTATAATCATTCCCGTCAAACGATCTTTCACTCTGCGATAATGCCACGATATATCTTCTGCATGCAGGTTGTTCGCTGTTTGGAGAGGATGTAACAGAATCATTCTCCTCTAGTTGTTCCTGAGTTGTGTCTTCCTTCGCACTGATATCGTTTTCTACGGGAAAAGGTTTCATCGAGAATGGCTCATTGTATTCACCTCAGTAGTTCATACCACGACGACTAAGGGAGGAGCTCATGAGATACAGAAATTGTACCTCACCTTAAGGCCTAGCGGACGCAATTTGCAGTAAAAATATCGGGGTAAGCTTGAAGTTTGCTCTAAATTATGATTGCATTCGAAGACGAGGCCACAAGCTGAAATCTGCTTGCTTAGGACCTTCTTTAATGGAGTAGCTCTTTGCATATGTAAAGGTGTGTAAAATGGTAGAAGCTTCATGTAATGCACTTCAGCAGAAAGCTCTTCATGTTTGCCATCTAATAATTATCTAAAACCCATCTCTATTAAGTGAATGACCACAATGGAGCACGAGGCTGATAATGCCAAATTGTTAAATTCGACCGTCACATATCTACAAGATTCCATGACAAACAATTTGGAAATTAAATTGGGTTTTTCGGATTTCTATTTAAACGTGCATGTGTCTAAGTAAAGCATCATTTTCATGGAGAAGCGAAAGCGGTCTTCTGAAGAAGATAACATCCTGGAATCCCCTTCTCGAAAGCTTTACGCCGTCTCTTCACAATCCATTGCGCTATCTCCATGTCAGGCCCCACCACTTCCTCTTGTGAACAATCCAAATGAATTAGCCCTAGATTCAGAACTGGAAGATGAAGAATCCGATCCACAGACTTCCCCTGGCCCTGGCCCTATCACCGGTCCTAGCTGTGATGACAAACCTTGCTGCTCAGAATCAGAGGTAGAGGCTAAACCTGAAAAAAAACGGATTTTTGGGCCAACAGCTCCACCTCCAAATAGCAATCGTGAGCCTGCTGAATGCGATGAAAATTCTTCAGATTCTGATGACGATTTCGGCCCTTCTCTTCCGCCTTTGTCGATCTCCGAAATTGAGCCTTCTTCGAGTATGCAACTTAAGGAAGACTTCAACAATGTTGTCAACAATGTTGAGCCAAACTCAACCTGCAAACTGCAACGAGCAGAATGGATGTTAGCTCCGCCAACCTCTTCTGATTGGACAAATCGAATCGATCCCACTAAGCTCAAAAACCGCAAATTTGCCTCTGGTAAGGGAGCACAAGCTTCAACTACACAAACTAATATATCAAATATTTGGACCGAGACTCATGATGAGAAACGCCAACGTCTTGAAGACGAAGTTCTCGGCCGCTGTCAGACCCCTTCATCTTCAGCTATCCTAAAAACCGCCCAAACCCGCCTGCAAGAGCGTGAGGCAGAAGCAACAGATCAGCTCATACGGGAATATAATGAGAAAAATCGCAGTCGAAGTTTGATGAAAGAGCGAGAATTAGCCCAAGCTCAGGGTAAATTAAAGAAAGAGGAAGATGATGATCCAAGTAAACGGGGCTTTGATCGAGAAAAAGATATGGCATTAGGTGGTCGTATGGGGATTGTAAAGAAACGAGAACTTATCAACCGCGCGGCAGATTTTAGTAGTCGATTTGAAAAGGGAAAATACTTGTGAGATGATTCGGCTCTGAACTTACATATACAGAGGGTCTTCTCATGCTATAAAAGGTTACTGTACTACGAGTACCAAGAGGATAATTGAGGCGCTCGATGATTTGTGAATATTTTATAAAGGTAATGAATCATAACAATTTAGGTGAGTCTTATGCGTCACCATACGTTGAAGATGTGAAGACTAGAAAGCCTGGAACGAAGGGATTTACAAAGAACAAAGTTGAATCATGAGTTATGTCGCATCTTTCTTAGACCAGTAGGCAACAACCATCAAACATAGAAAGTAATAAATGTTAAATGAATAGAATATAAAACCTGTGCAGGGTTAGCTGAGAGGAAACATTTTCGATGACTAACTTGTTTAAAAATGGTACATCACTCATTTATATTTTATATTCAACTGGTTAGAAAGCTGCTCCCTACCAGTTAAGTAAAAATGAAAAGTAAATTCAAGCTTATTAAATGTATGTCACAAGAAATTCATGTGATTATGTCAGTAGGCCCCGAATAACCGAGGTCAATTTATGGATGGACTTTCCTGCTAAATCCACAGTCATCAAACACAACACCAGGGAAAATAGAATTCTATAAATAGGCGCCGAGCTGCACAATTTCCATAACTCGAGTTATTAAGGTGCTATAAATTTACATGTGGTCGGATGGTGTAGTGGTGCATCGTCCTGGCCGTTCTCCAAGTAAAGTATGGGTATCCTGAACACGTGCCCCAATTGAGACAGGAGAAAGCCGGTTCGAATCCAGCAGGACCCACAAGCCACATTTCTCGCGGTGTCGCTGTTCTCGTAGAATGACGAAGGCATGCTCAGATAGCTAGAGGTTTTTCTCGCTTTTCCCTCTAATGGGTATACACGGAAGAGGTTACATGTCGCAAGGCGGTAACTTCGGGGGGTATTTGCAAATGAAATCTGAATATGAGTGTTCCATCGTCAAACTGAGTCATTCTACAAAACATAAGACTTCCGTCGTTATTACGAAAAATGATGTAAAAAAAAAGAAAGTACATGTACTGTACTCTCTTTCCCCACTCGCAGCGGGTAGCTAATACATGTACATATCAAAATAAGGATTGCCGAATCAAACTCATGACTATCAATGGACGGCTATCGCGTAATGCATATCCAAGCCCGTAGTAATCCAGGGTACGGTACATGTACCATCTCCCCTACCTCCTACTGCTCACTCCACTATCCATTCGCTTCCCACTCACCACACAACCAACCCGGACCTGCGCCCAAATCTGCACCCCAGCCAAAAAAGTCTTGAAGCCTGAAAGCAAACGTCACCAAAACTATTAATTTTATGAATACACGACGTGACATTGAAGCTGTGAGAGATCCGACCGATCGGATTAGTGGAACGTATTGGCGTCAAATTCAGTGGAAACCGTCGAGACATGGAGACGGAAATCGATGGCGAGGCTTCGCATCCGGAGGAATCAAACGCAGAGCCCTTGACCCCGCCGTGTTTAGGACAAGCAATATGGGTGTGCAGCTTCATGAAGTCCCCAAACGATGGGTGTGAAGAGCGAGCGGAGCACCGGCTACGTGATGCTGTCGGCGATGATCTCTCCATGGAGAGGCACAAAAATTTGGTCCAAAGGAAGAAGTACCTATCCTGAAAACACGATAGTGAAAGCTGATGACTCCCTGACTCCCTTCGGAGGTCGGGATGAGAGAGAAATTTTGGCGCTCAGAGCCAGCTTGACCCGTCACGACCATAGAGTATGAACCGGGGTATTTGAGCGTGTCGCAGAGTAAATTACAGTTACAGATTTAATAGTGAGTTTTACTGTGTGGAAGTAACGATGAACGTGTTCGATGAACTAGGTATTTTTTCCATGATAGGGATGAGCGAGATTGAATGCCACAATCAGGCTATATCAAATCTATGTCAAGATTTTTGCTAGACAAGTCGACTCAACCGGTCGCCATAGTATGGACCACTCACGGGTAAGCCAAGGTCAGCCAGAGTAGCGTCGCGCGTCCGCTTGAGGTAATGATGTCAAAATCCCACCGTACTTATGTCTATATATAAAATCAGGCACTATTTAAAAATCGCCATACAGCACTTTAGATAAAGGCATTCTACCAAAAAGGATACAGTTTAGAATTGAAAGATTCTAGGATATGAGCTAAAGAGACTTTCCCGAATTTAGATAGTTGTTCAAAATACTATATTGATCCATCCTATGAGATTTGCCTTACATAGTTCTATGTTTATCACTCTTCATTGAATAGGGATGTAGGAAAATTGAAGAGTTGTGACTAGCTATTAAATCTTTTCGGCCAACTGCAGTATTTCGATTTTCTTAATTAAAACACGTGTATGACAAATTCTTTTTAAGATACATGTATAGCATCGAGCATCTTCCTTGCAGGGTAACATGGACTAATTTCGTTGAAAATCACTGTCAGTTTTGATAATCACTGTTAGATGTGGTAAGTAATGCAAAAGGCTACGGTGGTCTGTAGTGATGAAGGAGGAAGAGATGTAGAATTATCTCTAAATGGGTGCGAAGACTAAAGACTTAGCTTGCAGAATCGAACTCGCAAGTCTTGTCCCTAATATATACATGTAGTTCCAAATTGGCCCCTGAAATCTAGTAAAACAAAACATTAACCGATACTACTAAGCGAGATTAAATAAACATTTTCGAAGGCCTACAATCCAAACACCGAACTCTCTAATTCCTAGGATCTTGGCAATCCTGACTAACAATAACAAAGAAAATATCGTTATAGGTTGTGTAGATAAATATGATGCAGATACTCATAATCCAAGTGATCTTCTTATCTGTTGATGGTACCGGCCTCAAGTTGTGACAATGAAGCATGGGAGTTTGGGTTTGGTTCGGCAGCTGTTGCAGCTGGGGCTTCCCTATTACGACGCAGAGTTCGTGTAGAATGGAGATGTAAACTTCGAACTGGAATTGTAAAAAAAGGAATATTTAAACTTCGCGTAGGTTGTGATGAAGAGTTAGGATCAGATATTGCTCCACTGGCTTGGGCGGTTGTAGGTCCAGGCGGACGCCATGAGCTTCTCCCAGCTCGCTCTATGGTCTGGTGGCTATGATTGGGCACTGCTGCGCGAGGATTAGAAAAGATACTACTCCAAAGAGACTGGGAATAGAGAGGGAGGTTTGAGCGATCAGGCCGTCGGCGACCTATTCTTTCAGATTCTAAATTATCTCCTTCTGGCCGAGACTTTGGTATATGGTAATCGGCTTTACAGAGAGGGCAGCAGGCACGTCTACTTGTCAGCCAAGGGTCTAGACATCCAGCATGAAAAGCGTGGCCGCAACTTAAGCCTCGAATTTCATCTTCTTCCTCTAGAGTATCAATACAGATTGCGCACGAATCTCCAGGACTGGCAAGAAGCTCTGACGGAATCACAGTATTCATATGATGATCTTCGTCCTCTTCGTCACTCGAGTTGGATGCAGGGTTTTCAGAAGGGTTGTCGTGCTCCTCAAAAGAACTGTGCTTCTCTTTGTGATCAGAGTCGTCACCATTCGGTGACAACGCATCTTTTTCGGAGATTCGAATATCTTCATGATCAAGATGGTCTGTATCTAAAACTAATCGTTGTTTCTTTACTTCCGTTTTTTCCTTGGTTGAAATGACGGGTTTGGGATGCTGGCATCCGAGAGAATCTATGGTTTCTGTTGGGGAGGAAAGAATCGAGACTTCTACATCTCTTATGCTTTGAGCACGACTTGGCGGAACTGAAACACCACCGCTTGTTGGAAGACCCTCTCGCGCCCGAGAAGCAACCCAAGTTTTGTATTTCATTAAAGGAAAACGCTCGTTAACCTCATCCATTGTCATGAGTTTCTTCTCTCTCCTCCTACGATGCGGCCGGGCTTGCATATGATCTAATCCAATAGGATCAATATCATCACCATTCCTTAATGCTCTGTTACGTGCATTGTATCTAAAACAATATTTTACACCCACGATAATCCTTAAGGACTTAGTATTCAACCGGCGTAGGAGATTTCAAGGAGAAGCTCACCACAAGTTTGTAAAAACTACTCCAAATCCTAGAGCTACAAAGAAGAGCAGAGGTGAGCTAGTAGGTCCTCCTGAGGGTTGATTCGATGGTGTATTTGAAGATGACGAGGGCGTCGCGGGATCGGATGGGGCGTTCGGGTTAGGTGGTATTTGGGAGACGGCAGAAGTCTGATCCTGGCGCACCCTCAACTGTCGGTCGACGGCATCTAGAACTTCGACCATAAATTGATTAATGACAGCCATGTTCAGATGAGCCGCGCTGCTGCGGAGTTAAGTCGGCTTGCAGCTAAGACGGCACGCCTGGCACTGTCTTGATATTTAAAGAGGCTTATTTGTAGAGCGAAACTGTTTCTGGATTAATCCTGATCAGCTCTACTTTGTGTAATGGATTTAGATTAGAAAAACTCCGGTTATCTTTGAAAAAAGACATCCGACACATTCATAGAACTCAAAGATACTGTTCATCTGACGGCACGAATTTGTAAGTCGGAGAGGCACTGATGTAAGGGAAAGACGCTTGGGAGAATGACTAGAATAGTGTCCTCTGAAACTTGTAGTGATCAATGTGAGAACCTGAGATAGCTGACTAAGCAAAATGTCTTGACCTAAAAACTTGAGGTCGCTGTTGTCGGATGGAATCGATAAAGAATAATATACACACCAAAATCTGCCCGATCCATATCAGTTTAACTGTTGTTAGTTGATGTCCTGGTTCGGAGAGGCTCACAGGATCCCTGTGACGAGGCGAGCTTGAGCAATCGCTAGTTAATATGGAGAGGATGGGGCGTGTGGATATATGGCCCCTAAGTCATCTAGTCTGGTCGATTCTGCGCTGCACGGTCTCTGAAGACTAAAAGAAGAAAACTAATCACTCACTAGGGGGGCTGGTAATGTTTTGCGTGTCAACGTATCCCCCTGACTTGATCGTTATGGGCTTTACCGTCCTCATCTACACAAGCAAATTTGAGAAAAGAACCCTCATATGCGTGTGAACGACTGATGAGGAGGCACAACAACGACGGGAGAGAGTAAGGAAAGCGGAATCACAAATTTATTTCTGATATTGTAAAAACAAAAGGGTCAACTACAGCACAAGTAGTAAATTGGATCATCCGGAAGATGCGCGGGGCTCAGCGGGGCGGAGTCTGGGGGGTGGAGAGGGTTGAAGGGGTTATACATGTAACAGCAAGCACATTCAGTATAATACATGTAGTCACAAGTTATTCAAAATTCATCTTAAATTCCGGACATATTCAGTCTCAAACTTGAGAGAGTTGCCAAATATGGCCAATCATTACGTTTCCCAATGTCCGAGTTTTTTGGCATGTCTATTTCAAGAGCAGGGGAAAAAATAAGAGTCATAACCGGCATAAGATATTATCACTACCCCTTCAAACAGTATGAACTACTTATTCACAGCTTCGCATGACTTCTTTATAGTCCTGGTACATGTACATGTAACGACATGATATTAGCAAGAAAGAAATTTAGATTTCACTAAGAGCATAGCATATATAGTGCTAGAGTGGAAATTACTGCCGCTATTGTAATTGAGTACGTGGGCTTGAGAAGCAAAAGTATATGCACGAAGGAGTCTTATGCGTGAATCGTGTATAATTATTCTTAGCTCACTTAAGCGTACAGAGCTTGTGTAAGTCTTGTATATTATAATGATTAAATTGAGTCATGAAGTGTACACCAGTAACGCTCTGTCTGCACATCTAATGAGCCGAGGATATTATTCTCTGAAGCTACCAGGCCCACCATCGCTATCGCTATCGCTATCGTCATCGCCATCATTTCCTTATGTCCTTAGACATAAAAGTATCGCGAAATGTAAAGCGATCGTCTTCACCTATTTTCATTCTTCTATACTCTTGCCACAGATAAACTACACAAATACGAGAAACTATGCCTCCCACCAAATTGCCTGCCTCAGGTAATCCGCTGTAAGTTTTGAGGCGAAGTCAATGCCACGTCATCGTTAGCAAGACGAAGCTGACTATGATTTTCCAGTGTCTTTTTTGATATTACCATCGGAGGTGTGTCATCTTTCTATTTTAATCGATAATTCGCTCTCAGCATCCGAAACGCTTCCTCCTTACGGCAATCATCTTCTCATTCAATATTTGTCCTCCACTGATGATATTCAATTAGGGGAGTCATTAGGGCGTATTCAATTCGAACTCTTCGCCGATAAAGTCCCCAAGACTGCAGAAAATTTCCGACAATTCTGCACTGGCGAATCTAAAAATCACTTAGGACGGCCGCAAGGTTATAAAGGGAGCAAATTTCATCGGATTGTAGTTTCACTTATATCTTTGGCGATAAAATTAGAGAAAATTAGCTAATTGTCTGCCTGTTCTTTAGATAAAAGATTTTATGTGTCAAGGTGGTGACTTCATCAATGGTGATGGTACTGGATCCACTTGCATTTTCGGCACAAAAACTTTCGCCGATGAAAATTTCACCATCAAACATTCGGAGAAAGGACTACTTTCTATGGCTGTATGTCCTGAAATTTTTATATCTTACACATGTAATATACTTACAATTTTTTCTTGTCAACAGAACGCTGGTCCCAATGGTAACGGCTCTCAATTTTTCATTACTACAGTACCAACGCCATTTCTCGATGGAAAACACGTCGTTTTCGGCAAAGTTTTTGATGGTATAGACGTACTGCACAAGATGGAGAATACGAAGACAGGCTATCGCGGAAAAGACATGCCTAATATGGACGTTATAGTTGCAGAGTGTGGGGAGATGTAGTTGACACTTGATACTGTTTAGTCAACTCAGAATTACGTCAGCATCAAGCGTTAAATGCTGATCGCACTGTATGATGCTATGGATCATTGCTAAGAGATCACAAATTACAACCTTTCCCCTATCCTGCTATCCCGCTAGCCTGCATTTTATGATCTCCCCTATGGAAGGATTTTTTTTGATCAGGAAGAGTATGTCTGCCCATTTACTGCCGAAATTAGTTTTATGACAGACAAAAGTTCGTGGTTGCAACTCCACTGTATTGATGCTTCCAGCCTCATACGTCGAATCTTGAAGAATTTGTACCTGAACTTTGTAATCAATAGCCAGCTATTTGACCCCCATGGTGGATATCTGCAATTATTACTTATTCATAGGTCTTCAACTTGCACAGGTAATTAAGCCTGATCAGCCTAAAACATCTTGTAGCGATGAATAACCAGATAGATTCATATCCGGATAGCATAACACTTTTCTCGTCATTCTAGCTGTAAGACGCTGTATCAAAAAACATAAATATGCATTATTAATACGAGTCAATCTAGTTATTTGCTACTGGGGAGGGCATATTCAGGGTATCATTGAATAAAAAGGACGGCTTCGGATAACCACCCGGATGGAGTGGTTGCGAAAATGTAACAGTCAGGAAGTAGATATGCTTAGTGAAAGTCATATACTCTGCCGTAAGGGTAAGTGGTATGACGAGTCATTATATACACACTCTCTCTGATATTTGCAAATACGAACTAATCTTTTCTACATAAGCATCAACGCCGATGGCCGCGGTGGATAATCTTTCAATTTGGAATCGCTGGGTTTTAACTACGGTGGGAATGAAACCCATGAAACTCTTGTCCGAAAGTCGAGCGCCGTGATCAGTCAATCTTCGTTGTGGTGTCTCGTTCGGTCTGATTTCCCGCTCTGAGCCTAGATCGCGGGGATCATAGAGCGGTAAGATAGGCCCGCGATAAATATGTTACTCGATTTGATTGCTTGATAAAATTCTTCGGACGAGGGCCTGATACTAATCGTCATCCTCATCGTTTTCATCGTCCTCGTGTCGGCGTGAGAGTCAGCCCTATGAATTTACCTGCATAAGGGCCCGTCCCTCATGCATACACAAATCCACTCATGGACTTGGCGTTGTTGTTGACGTCAGGATGCCGTGAACGAACCGCGCATCAATAATTGGCGTCGGCAATTATGAGGAAATTTCCGAAGACTTCTACAGTACCGAGCGGATCCGTCTACCGATATGTGTATCCCCTGTGCGACGCCCTGCCGCGATTTGGCAGACCTTTTTTTTTAACATCATATATATTGTATGCAGCCTTAAGGCTATGACATTAATGACGACGGAAGTATTATGTTTTGTAGAATGACACTCAGTTTGACGTTGGAACACTCTTACCCAGATTTCATTTGCAAATACCCCTCGAAGTTAACGCCTTGCGTCATGTAACTTCTTCTGTGAACACCCACTAGAGGGAAGTGTGGGAGAACCTTCTAATTATCTGAGCATGCCTTCGTCACTCTACGAGAACAGCGACACCGCGAGAAATGTGGCTTG
>JAATOF010007688.1:0-11866 GCA_013170925.1 Podosphaera leucotricha
ACGCTGGTCATCGGCAACACCACCTACAAGCTGTCGCTGCTGCCGTCGGGCGTCGTGCGGCCCGGCAAGCTCGGCGTGATCGGCAACGGCGTCGTGGTCGATCCGTGGGCGCTCTTGGCTGAGATCGAGAAGCTCCGGGGGCAGGGCCTCAAGATCGGCCGCGACAGCCTTCGGATCGCGGAGAACGCGACGCTCATTCTGCCGTTCCACAGCGAGCTCGACGTCATGCGCGAGGAAGCAGCGGGAGACGGCAAGATCGGCACGACGGGGCGCGGCATCGGCCCTGCCTACGAGGATAAGGTCGGGCGGCGCGCGATCCGCGTGCAGGATCTCACCAACCTCAGCACGCTTGGCCCCAAGGTCGACCGGCTGCTGTTGCATCACAACGCGCTGCGGCGTGGTCTCGGCAAGCCCGAGGTCAGCAAGGACGCGCTGATGTCGAGCCTGGCTGAAGTCGCGCCGAAGATTCTTCCCTTCATGGACGTGACCTGGGATCTGCTCGATCAGGAGCGGAAGGCGGGCAAGCGCATCCTGTTCGAGGGCGCGCAGGGCGCGTTGCTCGACGTCGATCACGGCACGTATCCGTTCGTCACGTCGTCGAATACCGTTGCTGCACAGGCTGCGACAGGCGCAGGCGTCGGGCCGGGAGCCGTTGGCTTTGTGCTCGGCATCGCTAAGGCCTACACGACGCGCGTCGGGTCGGGTCCGTTTCCGACCGAGCTTACGGACAAGGTGGGTGAGCTGATCGGCGAACGCGGCCACGAATTCGGAACAGTGACGGGGCGCAAGCGCCGCTGCGGCTGGTTCGATGCGGTACTCGTGCGGCAAGTCGCGAAGGTGTCGGGCATCAACGGCATCGCGCTGACGAAGCTCGATGTGCTCGATGGCTTTTCGGAGGTGAAGGTCTGCGTTGGCTACAAGCTTGACGGCAAGATGTTGACGCGTTTGCCGGCGGACGCGGACTCGCAGGCGCGCGTCGAGCCCGTCTGGGAGACGTTCGAGGGCTGGTCGCAGTCGACGCGCGGGGCGCGGCGCTGGGCGGATCTTCCGGCGCAGGCGGTGAAGTATGTGAAGTTCATCGAGGAGCTCATCGAGTGCCCGGTGACGCTGCTCTCGACGAGCCCCGAGCGCGATGACACGATCCTGATGAAGGATCCCTTCGAGGACTGAGGCGATGCGTCGTCCTTGCGATCGCGGTTGTCCCGCGCTGCCGATTCACACCGCGCCTGGTAGTTGGCGCGGTGATCGGAGCGACTAGCCTTTCGATGAGACCGATGATTCACGCTTCGGACTGATAGGGTCCGAAGCGATCATGGTTTTTTTCCGCGCTGCCGATTCACGCCGCGCCTGATAGACGGTGCGGCGATCGGAGCGATTAGCGTCGCGCTGCGACAACGCCGCTGAAGCCCGCCAAGGCGCCGCTCTCGAATTCGACCGCAAGAAGACGCGCGGGATTGACGGGGCCGGGCAGCGCAATCGTGCCGGGCGTTACCTGCTTGAAGCCCATGCGGCCGTAATAGGGCTCATCGCCGACGAGAAGGACGACCGCGATGCCCGCTTCACGGGCCGCGTCCATCGCCTCTTTGATCAAGGCTCGTCCGTAACCTTGGCCAGCGTGATCGGGAGAGACGACGATCGGCCCGAGCAGGGCGGCACCGGTTTTGCCGCCGATGGTGATCTCCGACATGCGGATGGCCGCGACGATGCGGTCGTCGGCTAGGGCCAAGCGGCAGAAGTCCGAAATCTCGCGTCCCGGTCCGAGCTGTTCACGGATGCGATACGCCGTGCGGGCGAAACGCCCGGGGCCAAAGGCCCGATCGTGAAGGGCGGAGATGTGGGGGATGTCTTCCGGAGTCGCGGGCCGGGTCGTGATGGTGGCGAGCATGGACGTGCATCCTGGCGAGGTTTCGAACGATTGGGGCGTCAGCGCGAAAGGCGCGGGGCCAGCGTTCGTCGCAGGAAGCTCGGACACGAAATGAGGGTCTCTGTGCTCATGGCGCGCGGCTTAGCATGGGGCTTGAAGCCGGTCCAGAGTGCGTCCTGTCACGTCCCGCTCCAGTGCGAAGAGCGGGGGCGAAGACCCATGATTTCGCGGATCCGCTCGCGCGTCGGGCCGTTTACCGTGTCAGGCAGAGCATCCCACGGGAACATGCGCTGTTCGGCAATTTCAGCGTTGGGCTTCGGGACGGCTTCCTGACGCCAGTCGCGCACGACATAGAGCGCGATGTGGTCGCCCGGAAAGAGAACATGGTTGGCGTAGAGGCCGAACAGCTCGGGAGGCGCGGTGACCTCGACGCCTGCTTCCTCATGCAACTCGCGGTGAAGCGCGTCCTCTATGGTTTCGCCTTTTTCAACGCCGCCGCCCGGAAAATGCCAACCCGGCCGGTAGGTGTGGCGGATCAGGAGCACGCGGTTTTCGGAGTCGATCACGGCGCCTTGCGCACCCAGCGTCAAGCCGCGAGAGTAGCGCCAATACCGCTGCAATGTTCTGCGTACAATCCTTTCAGGCGTCACACGGACTTCCTCCTCCAGAGGGCATATGACCGAGACTTTTACGCTCGTCCACCTTTCCGATGTGCACCTCGGGCCTATCACGGGGCTCGATCTGCGTCACGTTAATGCCAAGCGGATGATGGGACTTGTGAATTGGGCGCGGGGCCGCAGGCGTATCCATCAGCGCGGCATTGCGGATCGCATCGCCGCGGATGTTGTCGAGCAGAACGTTGATCACATCGCCGTCACGGGCGATCTCGCGAACCTTGGCCTTCCGGAAGAATATCTCAATGCGCTCGGCTGGCTCTCGACGCTGGGTGATCCAGCGCATGTTTCCGTCGTGCCGGGCAATCACGACATTTACACGGGCCGCATGGGCGGGAGGGCATCGTGCCTCGAAACGTGGGCGCCCTACATGCGCGACAGCGACCATGCGATCGATAGCGATCCGGTTCGATTTCCCTACGTGCGCACGTTTGGGAAGGTGGCGCTGATCGGTGTCTGCTCGGCGATCGAAACGCCCTTGTTCGTCGCTGCCGGGCGAGTGGGCGAGGCGCAGCTCTCGCAACTCGCGCGAATTCTCGAACGGCTCGGGGACGAGAACTACATCCGCGTGGTTCTGATCCATCATCCGCCTCTTCCCGGACTTGCGCCTCCGCAACGCGCCTTGCAGGACGCGGCCGCGATGCAAGACGTGCTCGAGCGTTGTGGCGCGGAGCTCGTTCTGCACGGGCACAATCACCGCCAGATGCTGGCGTGGTGTCCGCACAAGGGGCGCAGCATTCCGGTGCTTGGCGTTTCGTCCGCTTCGGCTGGGCTTGCGCACAAGACCGAGCCGCTCGCGCGCTATCATGTTCTGAGCATCGCACGTGAAGGCGGCGAGGCGCGGATCACGTGTGAAGTGCGCGGACTCGAAGAGCCGCACGGGGCCGTCGTGAGTCTCGAGAAATACGCGTTGCGGGCGCCGGAAGCCGTCACTCTGTGATGCGCAGGAGAACCGCGCTCGTGTCGTCCGAGGTCTTTGCGCGCGGATGGCGCGTGCAGTCCTGATCTGCCGTTTCCAGCGCGCGGAGTTCACCGAACAGCGGCGCAAGACCTGCGGTCCACGCCGCATCGAAAAGGTTTTGCGGGTTGCGGGCTTTGAATACGTCCGCCAGCCGCATCAGGCCGTCGGTGGCCAGCAGAACGCGGCTTCTAGGTTTCACCTCAATGAAACCATGACGGATCATCGAGGTTGGCGGGACGGTGATCGAGAAAACGCCGTAGCCCTCGGCGGTGTTCATCGTTGCGCGCTGCTGTCTCAAACGCGGCCAGAGATCGGCGCGCGTCAGGGGCCGTGCGGTGGGATTGCCGTCGGCGGATTGGCCCCGCAATGCATCGACGACCCAGCGGTCTCCAGCTTCCTCGTCATCCACGCCGACGAAGGTGCGCTGACCATCGGTTTCGACCATCAACGTGCAATCGCCGACGCTGACGTATTCGAGCCCGTCTTCGCGCAAGCGCACGACGATGGCGGAGGCTGACGGGTGCTCGTCCCGGCCCGACGGCTTTCGTTTTGCATCGATGGCGAAGCGTTGCGCAAGCTCGCCCGCGACCAGCTCCGGCAAATCCTGAAGGGAAGCCGGCGTGTGCCACGGCAAGCCGGTCATCAGCTCGTGCATACCTTCGGCGAACCAGGCTGCGTCTGAGTGTCGTCCGGTCAACGGCTCGGAGATGACATCCGTTGCGCCATCGATGACCCAAGCCAGGGGTGCCGCGACACCCGCGCGATCCTCGTTGTCGCCGTCGCGGCCGCTCGCGATGCTCCGGATCTCCACTGTTTCGAGTTTCATCGGAGCGCTGCTCGCCGTCTCATTGTGAACACGTTGTGACGTCCTTTCTGCAGACGCGATTCATAGTCGCTGCGATTCTTGTCTCTTTTCCGTCACTTCACAATGCGGGTTCATCGGCGCTGTATTTCTGCCATGCGGCCGATTGACGGGGCAGGCGTTGCTGCGCTTCGTGGTAGAGTTTTCAACTCTTGAAGCAGATGTGGGGTGTCGGCGCTTGGTGCGTTTGAAACGTCGTCTCAAGATCAATCTGGCATTGCAGGGCGGCGGCGCGCATGGCGCGTTCACCTGGGGTGTGCTCGATCGGCTGCTCGAGGAAGATCACGTTTCCATCGAGTGGATTTCCGGGACAAGCGCGGGCGCGGTGAACGCGGTGGCGCTGGCGGCTGGGATGGTCGCCGGCGGCCGTGAGGGCGCGCGCGCGAAGTTGCGGGAGGTCTGGGAAGCCGTGCATAAGGCGGGCGTACCGGATCTTCTGAAGCTCAATCCCTTTTTTGCAGGTCTCAGCGGTTCTTCGACGCTTGCCAACATGGCGAGCCTGCTTTCACCGTATGATTTCAATCCTCTCGGGTACGACCCGCTGCGCACGCTGCTCGTCGATACGATCGATTTCGACAGTGTGCGCAAGCATGCTCCGATGCAGCTTCTGATCGCCGCGACCGAAGTGGCGACGGGGCGCTCGCGTCTTTTCCGACGTGAGGAAATGTCAGTCGAAGCCGTGCTTGCTTCCGCGTGTCTTCCGACCTTGCACCGGACCGTCGAGATCGATGGAGTGGGGTATTGGGACGGAGGGTTTTCAAAAAATCCGGACCTCGTCACGCTTGCGAAGGAAAGCCCGGTCAAGGATACGCTGATTGTCGAGATCAATCCGCTCGAGCGGCGCGAGCTTCCAAAGGGCGCTCGTGAGATTGCGGGGGCTGTCAACCGGCTGACGTTCAACGCGCCGCTTCTGCGCGATATCGAAATGATCCTCGCCGTGCGCGAAGCCCTGCATGGGCGGTTCGGTGCGCGTCGCGGCCCGCAGGGAGCGCTCGCGTCACATCGCTTTCATTTGATCGAGGCGGGCCGCTATACGGCCTCGCTTTCCGACGACAGCAAGATGAAGCCGGATCTCGGCTTGCTCACGTATCTTCATTCTGCCGGGCGCACGCAGGCGCATAAATGGATAGGGCAGAACCTTGCCGCTGTGGGGAAGCGCGAGACTGTCGATTTCTCTCAGCGGTACGGCGCGCGCCGCTCGGACGTGACCGCAGGGATAGCTGACGAAGCCGATACTCAAGACGATACGGACGTGGCTGCCCATCGCGCGTGAGGCGGATACCGCGAAGACCTATTACGGTCCGACGAGGCGCGCGTAGCCCTCTTCCAGCGAGTTCTCCAAGAGACCCTTATAGAGTTTGTATTCAGGGTTCTTAGGCGTGAGCTCGCCGAGCGTCATGGATTTGAACTCCTGCCGCTTCAGGTAGACGATGGGTGAGGCGACAGGCACGAACATGGCGCGCTGCTTGTTCAACGTCGTGATGATGCCGCGCATCTCGCCGCCCTGGTCGATCTGAGAGACCAGCACCATGCGCATGGCGCCTTTGGTGAGCGACACTAGATGGATGTACATGGACGAGGCGGGTACGTAGAGGCGTCCACGGTGGGAGAACGGCGCGTCCGGGCGCTCCCGCTCCTCGAACAGAAGGCTCGGCCACTCCGGATCCCAGACGATGTCCGTGCGATAGGCGACGATCGCGTCCGGTTTGGCAAATGCGGGCCGGATGGTGAGATAGCTGCCGATGTAGTGGTCGACCGCCGCGCGGGTGTAGGCGCCCATGTAAACCGGCGCGACGACACCGCCTTCGCCCTTCAGCTCCATGGGCTGGGCTGTCGACATGGAACCGAACCAGGCTTCCTTCAGGCGCTGATAGTCGAGACCCAGCACCATCGCGACGTCGAACAGCGTCTGCTCGCGGACGGGTTTGCCGTGCAGGAGGTTCTGGATGGTCTTTTCGTGGCAATCCGCAGCGTCGGCCAGTTCAGCCTGGGTGAGCTTCTTCTCGACCATGGCGATGCGGATGATCTCCACCGCCGCAACCCGCTCCTTGCTGTTCGCTTTCGGTTTCATGCGGCGTACCACCCACGATGGATAACAACTTTCCGCAATGTACCGGATTTTGCCGCTTACCCAAAGTCCCATTGGGAACAACTTCGTTCAGGCAAACGAAAAAGAGGCGAGCCATCCGCATGACTCGCCTCTGCAACTCGTGCTTCTAAGTCCGGATATCAGCCGCGGCCGAGGACCTGGATCGAAACCGGGGCAACGCCCGACTGATGCATGCCGATGATGCCGGCAGCGCCCTTCGACAGGTCGATGATGCGACCCTTGATGAACGGACCGCGGTCGTTGATCGTCACGGTGACGGAACGGCCGTTGTTGCGGTTGGTGACGAGAACGCGCGTGCCGAAGGGCAGCGAGCGATGGGCGGCCGTCATAGCGCTCGGATTGAAGCGGGCGCCGGAAGCGGTCTTCTGGCCCTGCCAGTAGTAGGACGCCATGCCCTGCGAACCGCCGCCGTAGTTGCCGCTGGTCTTGATGGCGCGCTTCTTCGAAGACGCCTTGTAAGCTGCCTTCTTCGAATAGTGCTTGTGGTGTGCCTTCTTGTAGTGAGCTGACTTCTTCTTGTAGTGAGCCTTCGTTGCCTTCTTGCAGGCAACTTCAGAGCGATCGCACTTTGCGTGCGAAGCGCTCGCGGGAGCAGCGCCGACGAAAGCCACCGAAAGGGCGGCGAGAGCCGCGAATGCAAAATACCGCATATTCAAAGTCTCCATTCTCCCAGCGACAGTACTGCGGCTCAAATCGGCATATCCCTCGGCCACCGGGTCCCCCAGGGACATCGCTGGCGCCGTCCGCAAGTCGTGCGGATATATTGTGGTAACAACGGGATGGTTTGCCGGTGCAAAGAGAGAGCCGCAGCGCAACCCCAGAACGTGTTCTGTCACTCAAATATTCCGGGGTCCCCATTCAGTTCCCCCGTTCTGGTGGCGGCACATGAGCAGCCGAATTGGGCGAAATCAACGCTGCTCGCTGAATCGCGTTTTTAACCCTTTGCTCGGTGTTTGATTTAATTTCGCTTTTTCCGAAAACGCGTGTCTTCTGCGACGGCAGGTCGCAGGAGTTTTCATCTCAGGTGACTGCGGCAAACGTCTGAGAATACGGTTTCTTTGTGTCATCCATCCGTTCTGCGGCTCTGCTGTATTCGCGACCTGAATTGAGCGCCGATTGCTTTGGCGTGTCGCAGGAGCCGCGTATAGAGCCTTTGCGGATCGCGGAATGCAGTTGGGAAATGAGATGGCCGACACGTCAAAAGAGCAGGTGGTTTCTCCTTCCTTCCAGGAGACGTTTCTCGTTTGGGCGCGCATCGGATTTCTTTCCTTCGGCGGACCCGCCGGGCAGATCGCCCTGATGCACAAGGTGCTCGTCGAAGAACGGCGGTGGATGGAAGAACGCCGTTTTCTCTCCGCTCTCAATTTCTGCATGCTGTTGCCCGGGCCTGAGGCCATGCAGCTTGCGACGTACGCGGGCTGGCGCCTGCATGGGGTTGTGGGTGGCCTCACAGCGGGATTGCTGTTCGTGCTGCCCGGCGCGCTCGTCATCCTGGCGCTCGGCATCACGTATGCCGCTTTCGGCAAGACGCCGCTCATGGAGGCGCTCTTTATCGGCATCAAGGCCGCCGTCCTCGCGATCATTGTCGAAGCGCTCATCAGGGTGGCGCGCCGCGCGCTGCGCAGCCGGATGGACTGGGTCGTCGCCGCGGTTGCGTTCTTCGCCCTCTTTTTCTTCGCCGTGCCCTTTCCGCTCGTTGTCATTGCCGCGCTGCTCGTCGGGTATGCGTTTTCGCCGCGAAACTTGGAGGACGCGTCGTTTGCGATGCCTGCGCCGGTGTCGTTCGCGGCAACGCTTCGGACGATCGGAATTTGGCTTGCGATCTGGATCGTGCCCCTGGCGCTCGTCGCAGTCATCTTCGGGCAGGGACACGTTCTTTCACAGCTTGCGTTCTTCTTTTCGAAGATGGCCGTCGTGACGTTCGGCGGCGCCTACGCGGTGCTCGCGTACGTGGCGCAGCAGGTGGTGCAGGGATACGGATGGCTCGAGCCGGGCGAGATGCTGGATGCGCTCGGTCTTGCCGAAACGACGCCGGGGCCGCTCATTCTCGTCACGGAGTTCGTGGGCATTCTCGCGGCTTGGCGTCATGGAGGCGATACGCCGTTGCTGATGGGGGTGCTCGGTGCTCTCGTGACGTTGTGGGCGACGTTCGCGCCGTGCTTTCTCTGGATCTTCGCGGGTGCGCCTTACATCGAGCGTTTGACGCACGAGCCGCGCTTGTCCGGAGCGTTGCGGGCGGTCACGGCGGCCGTGGTCGGCGTCATTCTGAATCTCACCGTGTGGTTTGCGCTCCACGTGCTGTTCGGGCACGTGGAGGCTGTCGCCGTGGGTCCGGTCACGGTATCGGCGCCGGTGCTCTCCAGTTTTCAACCCGTTCTGGCCGCGCTCGGTGTCCTCGCGGCCGTGCTGATCTTCGGCCTGCGGGTCGGCATCGTGACGACGATGGCCGTCACCGCTCTCGCCGGGCTCGTCTGGTGGCAGTTGAGCTGACGGTGTGAACCGCTCAGAGCCATCCTTTGTGGCGGAAGTAGATGAACGGGATCAGGGCGGATACGAACATGAGGCCTAGCGCCATCGGGTAGCCCGAGATCCATTCCAGCTCCGGCATATGACGAAAATTCATGCCGTAGATCGAGGCCACGAGTGTTGGCGGCATCAGCATGACCGCCATTACCGAGAACAGCTTGATGATCTGGTTCTGCTCGTTCGAGATGAGACCGAGCGTGGCGTTGAGCAGAAAACTGATGCGGTCTGCGAGAAAGCGGCGGTGCTCGGCGAGTGACGCGAGATCGCGGTCGACAGTTTCGATGCGCTGGAAGATCTTGCCGTCGCAATTGCGTTCCTGCGCCGTGTTCTTCATGACGTGTAGAACGCGCTCGAGCGAGGTGGCACTCTCCGTGACGCGTGCAACGATATCGCCCTGGGTGCCGGTGCCCTTGAGCAGCGTTTCGAGCTTGTTTTCGGAACTGCGTTTCTTCAGCTCGAAGATACCGCGAGCCAGTTTGTCGACGCGATCCTGGATGGCGACAATGAGATCGGCTTGGCGTTCGACAAGCGTTTCGATGATGCCGATCATGATCGCAGCACCCGTGCGGCACGTGGCGTCGCCGCGCTCGACCCGGGACAGGAAATCGGGGAACGCCTTATGATCGGTGTAGCGCACCGTGACCAGCGCATTGCCGGCGAGGACGAACGTGAGCGTGGATGAGCCAAGCGTCTGATCCTCGCCGTTGTGCACCAGGAAGCCCGTCATGTAGCTCGCACCGTTTTCCTGGTAAAACCGGCTCGACGCTTCGATCTCCCGCATCTCGGCGCGGGTCGGTATGGAGACGCCCAGCAGGCGTTCGACCTCGTTATCCTCTTCCTTGGTGGGGTTCAGAAGGTCGAACCATACGGTTTCAGCGGTGATGGGTGCGGATTGATCGTGCGTCCGGAGGCCTGCGCCGGTTGAATCATAGATTGTCAGCATGCGTTTTTCCCCACGGCCTTGAAGTCCCTCAGCCGGCTGTTCATATCCTATAGCAAGTCTCTTGTGAGCTGATACCAGGCCAAACGATCCCCGCCTCGGCTTGTTTTTTTTCGACACAGCGTCCGGTCGGGTACTGGCCTAAAGGAACCGCGCCAGTAACGGAGTTAAAAATGTCGTCCAACATCCTCAAACAGCATGCCGGCATTCGCGCCGCCGCCTTGGCTGCGATGATACCGTTCGTATTTGCCATTGCCGGTCCGGCCGAGGCGCGCATCAAATGCGTCAACGGCAATCAGATCGTCAACGGTTCGCCCATCGCAACGCCCTATTGCCAGGATGAGCTTGTTGCGAACGTGGCTCGCGGCTACGGCCTCAAGGTTTCGGCCGCGACCATTCGCAATAATCCGAACGTCAAACGCGATGTGTGCCGTCACATCGGCCGCGACAATCGCATCTTTATCGCGTGCATCGATTCCAACAGCGTCGGGCGCCGTCCGTTCTGACGTTCGTTGCTCGCTCCCCGTCAAAACAAATCGAGCCCGCCGGTGATCCGACGGGCCCGATCTTCTGCTTCCCTCGCGCGAGTCTTCTTCAGCCGATCTGCTGAGACGGAGCCGGATAGCTGCTCACGTCCAGATTCGGCGTGATTTCCGCGATGTCCTTCGCGCGGCGCACGCGTCCGTCGAACTGTGCGCCTTCGGAAATCGAGAGTGTCTGATGGAAGATGTCGCCTTCGACGACGGAGGTCGGATGCAACGTGACGGACGCTGCCTTGATGGCACCGCGAACACCGCCGCGAACCTCGATCTGCTCAGCACAGACCGTGCCGACGACAGAGCCTTCCTCGCCGATGACAACCTGCTTGCCCGTGACATCGCCACGGATGTCGCCGTCGATCTGCAGCTTGTTTTGAGAAATGATCGTGATCTTTTCGCCGAGGATCGCGAGGTCGGTCCCGATCACGGACGTGCCCAACGAGGTCGCGGCACCAAACGGCGAAGCGCGGCCGTTGCTCACCGGAGGCGTTGCACTCGGCAAGGAGTTTGGCAGACCCGGTGGTTTTGGAAGACTGGGATCGGAACTCGAACCACGACTGAACACGCTAACCTCCCCTGATACTCACACAACTGACTGGCGTCCACTATGGACAGAACCACGACGAAATGGAGGAAATTTGTCGTCAAAAAGTGAATGGCACCGAATTTTTCTGCCGCTTCGATGCTCGCCAACGAAGGCCTATGGCGATCGTATGGTTACTTTCAGACTTGGCCGCGCCACCTCTACCTTCGACGTGGCCTATTTCTCCGGTGCTTTCGATCAGAGCTCGCCGGTGAGGAATTGTGCTCGACCGTATCCAAACGACCAATCCTCATCGGTGTTTTCGACGAAAGACACCATCACATCGCTCGGCGCTATGCCGCAGCTCTTTTCGAGCTCTTCGACCAGCAGCTTATAGAACAGCTCCTTGGCGGGGCGGCCGCGCGGACGGCTCGTCACCTGAAGCAAGATCACATCGTCGGTGCGGGGAATGTCGAGGCCGGTGTCCTCGACGATGAAGCGAGACCGCTTATGCTCATGAACGATCTGATAGCGGTCACGCTCAGGAACCTTGAAGGCGGCCAGCATGGCGCGGTGGGCGGCGTCGAGAAGGTCCTTGATCTCCGATTTGGAGCGGCCTTCGATCAGGTCAAAGCGAAGAAGAGGCATGGAAGCAACCTGCAGTTAGGGGGAAACATGTTGAGCGGCGTTGGTCTCGCCGAAGCAGGCCAGTGGACCGGTTCTCCAGTGGACCGGTTTTGGCGGGCGTGCGAAATTCGGCCAAAGGCTCAGGGAGGCAGTCGTGTCGATCTGTCGGTTTCGGTGGTCCATCGCGGCTTCGGCCGTCGTTTTTGTGCTGGCAGTATTTGCCAACGTTACGAGCGTACG
>JAATOF010007692.1:0-13063 GCA_013170925.1 Podosphaera leucotricha
ACTTCCTCCTCATTCTCGTAACCTTAGGAGTCTTCTCGAAGATTCCAGTTATTTCATCAGAGCTGCTTCACAAGCCGTTTGCTTGCGCACGGAGCAGGATAATAGAATCTTCTCGAAGATACTGAACGTTTACAGCCGGCACCGCGAGAAGGTGAAGAGTTGGACTTCGCCAGCCGTACTAATCAATGTACTTGTCTCGATGATCAAGACAACAACATTGTTTATCTTTTTATCACGTGAATTTTTATGGCTATTTAGCCGTTCCCTAAAATTATTGCAATTCCTTGTAAATGGCCATATGGATAGGGATTAACCTTTTGCTATTCCGTACCTCTCAACGAGAGTACAAATGGAGGTCAGGCTAGTGACAGATCGGGTATGACTAAAATACATGCATCAGCTTGATCGAATCTCGGGTTACAGGGGTCTCTATAATTCTTACCAAAAACCGCTGTTACAAACATGCGTTGTAACCACCAAGCTATTTTCCTCCCTTCAGCCGTCCATTCACACAATATCCACACCCAAGACTAACTCTTTATCTACCGTCAGTTGTCTATGCATCGATGGCGTAAATTAAGTGTGTCACAAAAAGATGTGACAAATGATTCCTGGTGACAATTAGTCACGTGTATCATTACAGACACCTCACCCACCCATGTCTCAGGCCCACAATAAAATTACACATAATCTCATCGCAAAGATCTGTCTGATTCTGGAAGGCATTGATTGCACCACAACGTTAATTTTCGGCTATATATAATTGGAATCCAATGGTTACTAGCAAGAGTACGTATGGTGAAGTTCGACTTTAACCGGACATGTCGACTTGGACATGTTCATACCAACTAACACGTAGTAGACGAGGCAGCTTATGAGTGTGTATCAGATGAAGCATTGGTGCACTTAAAATCATACCAATATTCGAGTGTGGACAAGAGCTTAATCTCGAATTATATTCTTAAACACTATGTATGTCTATAGCTACCTTAAGATTCTAGCTAAGAAATTCAGTGGAATGGATTTGTCAAGCTACTGCCGCTGTGGCTTGCCCCTAACATGGTCACACTCTTAGGGTTCTTATTTATACTAATTAATGTGGCTTTCTTGGTTATGTTCATACCAGACTTGCAAGGACCGGTTAGTCTCGCTGAATACCATTTAACGTTGCTAACTTAAGATTAGGGTCCATCCTGGCTCTACTACAGTTTCGCTTTCGGTCTTTGGATGTACTCAACAATGGATAATGTAGATGGTAAGCAAGCAAGGAGGACTGGAACATCAAGTGGGCTTGGTGAGCTTTTTGATCATGGAATTGATTCTTTGAATTGCACTCTTGGTTCCTTGCTACAAACGGCTACAATGGGTCTTGGAACTTCCAAAATTGGTGTTTTTACTGCCCTTGTTCCATGTCTACCAATGTTTTTTTCTACATGGGAAACATACCACACGCATACACTATACCTCGGAGTTTTTAATGGCCCAACAGAAGGGATTATATTGGCTTGCACCTTAATGCTTCTAGCAGGAGTTTATGGCCCTGAGATCTGGGCTGAACCTTTCGCCAACCTTGTGGGTGAGAATTATTTTGTGGGATATCACAAGTCTCTTGGTACATATTCTATTCTCGATATCTGGATACCCTTTATATTCGTCTCATTCTTCGGCGCTCATCTACCTTTTTGCGTATACAACGTGGTTAAGGCTCGCCGTAAAAATAAGCTTCCATTATTCCCAGTCTTTCTCGAATGGACGCCAATGCTGGTCTTCACGATTTTCATCGGTGCCTGGATCTACTCTCCCTATTCCAGCATAATGCCAGATAATCACCTCGTTCTATTCTGTATTATAATGTCATTTGTCTTTGGTCGTATGACGACCAAGATCATTCTCGCTCACCTAACGCGCCAGCCATTCCCTTACTGGACAATCATGCTTCTACCTCTGATTGGTGGCGCAATCATTGTTAATTTTCCTCGCTTTGGCTTACCTGCTATTTCAGCTACCGTTGAGCTCTGGTATTTACGCGCCTACCTCATATTTGCTGTGATAGTGTATTTCCGGTGGGCGTTTCTTGTGATAAACAGTATCTGCACATTCTTAGGTATTAATTGCCTCACAATTCCTCACAAAAAACCTGTAAAGACAAATTTCGAAAATAGTAAGCGGACCGATTAACTTTAGTAAGTTGAGAGGAAATATATATGCCTAAGTGATTAAAGATCAGAATGTTCTACCACATTCTCATACAAATTTCAGAGATAAGAGCGAGAAATTAGAATTGGATACCTTTCTCACGACACACCAGAAAATCTTGGATACATGTAATTCGGAATAGTAACGGGATTTTAAATATAAAGCCTTGAGCAAAACTCTCGAGGTTTACATTAATATTTTTCTCCTTTTGATTGTCAACAAGGGAGCACCTTATATTTGGAAAAACTCAAGCAACTAGTGTATACAATATATTAGACGCAAGATGAAAAAAATCCGTTTGAAGTGGATTAGGCTGACAGCTATTCAAGACTTTGAAATTTGACTCAATTATGCTCCTCAAAAAATTGCTTTCTCCGTTGGTACGAGTTTTCTCACATGGAAAAAGACTTAATTCATTTCGAAATAGGCCAAATGGGTTGATAAAATCATACTGGAGCTTTCTTCACTGCGTTAGAATCTCCTGAATTAATTATTCGTAAATTCAGCATGAAGCTATGACAATAATAAGGAATAACAGAAACTAAAGAAGTTAGAAAATCCGACCATATTGAAACTGATTTAATCAAACTATTAATAAAAGCATCATAAATACGGTCTCACTTTTTCTTATTCTTTGACAATTTTCTCCTGCTAAGCGACCAACTCAGTGACTTAATGTTACGTTAAGAGCAACAAATTATGAGCCTTGACACCGAAGCTCTAATAATAGGACCGAGATACCTTCGCCAGATTATGGGGCTCTGATTTCGACAGTGTTCCTCTTATTCTGGCTCCCTTCGAACATTTCTATGATATTTCAGTATAGCATTATTTCAAGCTCGAGAAAAAAAGGTTACAACGTAGTTTTCGAGTTAGCAGGAAATCCTGACCTATCCGAATAACACTAGCTTAGCTAATTTCTTACATTGGGCAATTGATCTACTCTGTATTCGCATTTACAAGCTGAACATAGAAAGATATTTTCATCGAGCTTATTTCTCATCGGTTGAGTCAACGAGTCGCAGTATCTTGTCTACCTTTTTATAGGGGGAAATTTTCGGATCTGCCTATAATATCTTTACACTTTGACAACATCGTGAAAGCGTCGATAAGAGAGTTGGTCATTTTTGGAAGGCGATACTCTGACATCCAGGTTAAATTATTATGTTTTTAAAACCGAGTTCTCTTGTATCGAGTCCGGGCTTCCTCGAATTGATTCATATTGCCCAGAGTCATTCTGTGCGAGATTTGAGGAACAATTTCTCTATTACAGATTTCGAAACCGGCCATCTTATCCCTGATATACACAGCAGCAACATCGGAGAAATCGTCAACCATTAAAAAGAGCTTTTTTGATCCATCTACTCGAAGTTAATATTGGAGATCAAGTGTCTAATTTTCGTCCTGACAAATAGTTTTCCAATGACTTTTACATTGAAATATACGTACATAATTTGTATCCATTCTCACCGAGATCTTGAAACAGCATCTTGATCGGCCACAAATAGTAATCAAGAGCACCATCAAATTCCTTTGGCAACAGTTCAGGAAATTTCCGATTATAGTTTCTTCTTTTATTAAGGAATCCTTGAAGGGCTTCTTCGGCCAGCGCTAAGATATAGTCTGAACGAATATGTATTACGCCACAATTGAAGGCATCTTCACCTATAGAGCCGATCATGTTCGGCTGCGTTCGGAGAGCCAAGTCGATGAACTTGTGGACAATTTTGCTAGATGAGGTCAATTTACATCTAACGACAAAGTCACCTTTCCGTTGTGCTAATCCAATCACATCGTCATGACTATTTACGATAAGTGATACTACAGCTAGAATTCAGAAAAAGTATTAGCTTGGTGGCGTCTAACTCAGTGTTAAGACGATTCATGGATCAGTCTCTAGAAAAGGAAAGGGATCGGATACAGCTATATATAAAACTTCCTCTCGGACTTATAGGCCACGAGAAAAGAGGTCCATCGTACTCGAAAAGCGAGTTTTCTGCAAAATACACGGGAAAAGTAGATGAGATAGATTGTCTTTCTTTGTGCGATACTAATGAATTGACAGCGATACGTATTACTTCGTATGAATAAATAGCTTGTAGACATCGGAATCCAGTGGCAACCAGGTCAGAGGATACATCAGAGAGATCCCGTTCTATGACACATTTTTCGAGTATCGAATCCTCGTGCAAAAAGACGACACTGAGAAGTCTAAAAGAAACACTCCCTATTACGACATAATTGAGTGCTTCTGCCCCTGGTCAAAATCTTAGAATTACGCCGAGATACAATTGGAGCAAATTCAGAGGAGATGATACCGTGTTCTGATATGCTTTGTCCTGGATCGAGTAGAGGCCATAAAATCGGTAATTCGTCTTTCTCATCAAGCCCGACAAAGCTACGCGAAACTGTTCGGATATATCTAGAGTTGCTCTCTGAAAATAAATCATTTTTTATTCTATTCTGAAGGTCCAGAGCTGAAGTATGGAGGAATTCAGGTGAATAGATTTTGGTGCCACAGCGATAAACCCAATCTACCTCAGAAACAGCTAAACTAGCGTAGAATAAAAGATTAAAGATATTGAAGGGCCGTCTCATAATGCTAGGAAAAATTGAATTATTACCACAAATAAAGGTCGGTCGCGTTGATCTTGTGTTTTGAAGCGTCGAAAGATCCATTTTGTGACAATAATTTCATGGACACGAGGTAATTTGAATTTCTGAAGGATGACTCAGTCTTATATTTAAAATACTATGAAATCTAGATTTCATTTAAAATTTACCTGGTGTGCTTAACTAACAGACCTAACCATATGGACGGTAATTACTGAGTAAGGAACATTAACCATGATCATGTCCCTTCATCATGCGCCGAATTGTGGGACTATGTTGTGAATCGTCTTTGCCTAAAATCATTTTAAAATCATAAAAATATTTAAAATTTAATCAGCCCTCCTCGTGCACATGTATCCTTACATTAAAACTTTTGTCTATGCTCTCCACTGGCATTTGTAGCTTTAGGGACATCCCACATCTCTTCCACTACACCTTGAGAATCGGCATCAGATCGCTCTTATCTCTCTCTCGTCCACTCTTGAAAAATGGGATGGAATAATTTCTGTTGTATAATCCAACAACGCGCTCGATCGGATTAAAAGGGGGAGTCTGGTTGGTAGTGGACATGCAATACATGCGATGAAGGAGGGGGCGCTATTCTATGGAAAAGAGAAATAGCCTTCTAACATCCTTGTGAAACATCTCTAGAGCATCCAGCCACTATCTTTGGTCGCCTGGTCTATTACACCGATGATTTTGAATTCGAATAGAAAGGCTATAAAAAGTTAAATATGTTACGTCCAGTTTCTTTTATGCCAGCCGTCATCGGTCCAGTCTTTATGGGCTTCGATACACTCCATGTGTTTTGTATTATCCTCCAGTAGAAAAGGCTTCTGTAATGAGACGCTCCCTTTTCAGTTCTCTAAAATTAACTCCCAATACATGTGGGGCCCCATGAGTTCAGCTCAAGTAACCCGGTGGCCTACCGTTGCTGTTGCTACAAAATCTTCAATTCTATCAAAATTGCTGAGAGAGATGAATTAAGACCGACCCAGAACTTTATTAGGTCCAGATAAAAGACCTTGATCGTATATCTGACTTGCATTAGAGTAATAAGTGAGGTTTTGATCATTATGATTGGAGAGTATCTGAAGCCATAGGCCTTAAAGCATGTAATGCTTAGAAATCAACGTCATTATTGTAGCCTACTTTTCCAGCCATTGTATTTCTTCCAGATATCTTCAACTAAAAGCTAGTAACTGTAGAAGATGCAGAGTTATATTCATGTCAATTAATGAGCATTCCTCTGGTGTTTATCGATCGCTGTAGGTCTTAGACTCATAGCTCACCGATTTCGTGGATAGATTCTTTGTGTAGTACCTACGCATACCTACCTACTTATTTGGTATTCTGCGCATTTGGCTCATGTGATTGGTGGCACCTTCGCAAAAGTCACATGGTCCAAAAAATTAAAGTGAAATCGATATATTTTCATTACAATACAGACGAATTTAAACATGATATCACTCTGTAAAGCCCTATCTCCTACATAACCAAAGCGAAGCCAGCAAAAATGAAAGTAAACACAACCACTAGACCGTAACTTCGACCAAGGTCAAGAGCAGCCAGAGAGCCACTCTTATCGGAATCGGATGATCCTGTGGCACTGGAACCACCAAGGCCAGTGAATGCTGTTCCAGACGCAGTAGAGTCTGTTTTTGTTGGGAGGGCGGCAGAGCTAGTGACGTTAACTCGGGTTGGGTTCTGAGCACCACAAGGGTGATCTTCCCGGCAAGAACTCTGACAAGCAGGGTCACCACTGCATGCTGCAACACACTGATTTCCATATTCTTGGCACATGAAGAATGGGAGTGTTTGCGAGTATTCACTGGAATTAGGGCTTTGGCCGTTTTGACAGATGCAATTGAAAGTCAAAGTTTTCTAGACATGTTAGAGCAGATCGATATACTGAGAATGGTTAGGCATACAGGATCGCAAGTATTTGCGGAAGTGGTACTTGATGAATGCCCTGGAAGTTGTAGACATAGTAATGGACATGAAGTTGTTTGTGAAGAACACCATGAGGCTTACATCTTAGCTTTGTAGAAAGGCAGCCGGTCAAAAAACTTACTCCTGACAGATAACGGCACAGTAGAAGGGTCGACAACGTATACGGCTTGAGAATAAACACCCATGAAGTGTAATGCCATGGCACTCACGACCATTGGAAGCTTGGCTGAATACATTTTGAGGTTTCAGAGTCTATACGCGAAACAATTAACTGATATTAAGTTGTATCTGGTTGTTATTAGCATTATTGGTTTTGGTGAAGGCTCACAACTTAGACATACAAATGATTGAAAGAGAAGGAACGCACAAGGCACACGTTGTGATAAACAAAAGAGAATGTAAAGACTGGAGGCACAACTAAAGTAATAATATAGAGAGTAAGGATACTGTTTGCGCATAGGCAGTTTACTACGGGGTTCAACTTCGGATTAATAGTTGCATTACAATTATAAAAGGAATTCTATAACTAGTTGAGGGCTCTTTCTTAGCTTGCTTTTACCCCTGAAATGACCGAGCTTGACGCTATAAACAAAGTACTATCATTCGCTAAATTGGCTCACCAATTAACAACAGCAAACGGACGGACGTACCGGATACTAACATAGTTTACTAATATCAGATATCCCTGAAATCATCCCTGGATTAGCAACGTTAGCCATCTGATCAGCTATATACAGGGCAGGGGCACGGTGAGGAAGCATAAGCCGAAGGTAAGTTTTGTTTACGATCTCTTAATATTAACTTAATGAACATGAACAGAATTTAGCTTCTAGCCTAGGTGTAGCTTAAGTTACCCTTTCTGCACATGCAAGATGGCTTAACCGGGTACTTGGAGAGAGTTTACTCCTGGTCGTGATAAGTCTTGTTAACTATTCCAGGTAATTATCAGATTACAAAGTACAAGATTTATTCAAAATGCTCATCTATGCCAGAGAATGTCGACTGCCGTCAATCGCTCTAATCATACCGTTTTGAAGAGCGTGGCGTTTTATTCATCGCCCTGTAAATCGGAAATGTGGACAAATTATGCAGGCCCGGTAGTTAACTAGGATTACCAATGGAGCGAAGACCCTTAAAGCTTCCTTCTACCAAGTTATTAATTCAAGAGTATTTCATTCATCGATGAAGAAGGGTTTGGAAGGATAGGTTATTACGCACGCACGAACGCACACACTTATTCCCATACATACCAATCATACAGAAGAATTATTCGTATCACCAAATATATCAGAAAAATTACAGCGATTCTCTGTGCATACTATTCAGATGGATGGAGTGTGCTTAGACCGGATTCAACGATAATTTCTCCACCTTGAAGCGTAACTTGACCATGTGTGATACTGATGAGCGGAATGCTGATAACTCCACCTCATCAGCGATAATTCCGCCCTATTGGTCACAAGCTACAACAAAGCCCGCCACCAAAATATCTGCTGAAAGCGAGTACGACAACGTCGGTATCGTTTTACAAGATAACACAGCTGGTGAGGGATCAAAGAACAGATGCTGCTGGGCCCGGGGCGCATCCATTGACGATCATAATATCGTCAGTACCAACCGAACAGCAATTGGAGCTTTCGTGGTGTGGAATATCACCGTGGAAACGCTACAAGTGAGTTGAGTCGTGTTTGTCCACCAAGTGTATACCAGATTATAGTCCTCGAATACAATGGCGCACCGATTAAAACAAATTTCAGAGAAAATATCGCTAATCAGGCCTAAAGGGCAGCAACATTAACATTCGTAAACGGTACTCAGAATTTGAAACATTTCGAAATGGGCTTTTTCAAGAATTTCCCCTCTCCAGAGCAGCATTGCCTCCGCTCCCAGAAAAAAGCGTTATCATGAAATTTCACCCTAAGTTCCTCGAAAAACGTAGGTTGGGCCTACAATATTTTATTAAGTCAGGCCTTCCCTCCTTATATCTCGTACTACAAGCACCCTCTTACTCTCACTTATAGTTGCGTCCTTCTCAATCCCGATTTTATTGATTCGTCAGCACTTCAGCAATTTCTCTCCTCTTAAAATCATCAATTATTATGCCTGGCATGTAAAAAAGCTTTTTAATGTTCTTTAGTAAGATCAGTAGATCAGGCTAGTGTTCAATATCAACAAATGCCACCTCTGAGTAAAGCCAAAACAAAAATTTATTAAATCAAATCGAATAGTAACACAGTAACGTTATCCTGTTACTTCGCAGAGCACACAATGAATGATTTCGGCGGTCATATCCCATGGAAGATTGCACCTGTCGAAAAGCCCAGGTGATCCACATAAAATCGCCCCAGTTTAGGACTGCAAAACAATAAGTGTAAGATGCTGCACAGGATTACTGGGCTCAAATCAACAAAATATTTGTGTTTCAACGGCTATGCCATTAATTTGCTACCGCACATTTGCCAGGCAGAAGCATCGGAAAATTTATAGCCTCAAGAGTTTGACTTAATTAAGTTGATACCACCAAATACATGTATAGGGTTAATAAATATAAAGCCACACACTCTAGAAGCAAAAGGGGAAAAATCAATTTAGTTTCGAGATTACTGCACACAGAACACTCAAACAGATAGCCTAGCAGCAAGGAATACATGGAGAATAAATGGAGTATTCACCCATCCCATAACCCAACCTCAGCTATGATCCACGAAAACCACTTCACTGTATTGCCAATACGTATTCTCCTTCAATGTCCCTTGAATCTACTGATAAAATAGCGGATAACGAAACTCAGCTCATCAGGGCTCATCACGGAAGAGAAGATTCTTGTAAAATGGATAAAGCGTTTCGTAGACTCTGGAGCTCATATAACAAATACTGTAGTCAGGGGACTTGCAATGAGTATTCGATCTTCATACGTCACGAATGCGTCATAATTTAGTTCCTATATCGTTTTAAATCATGTATGTCAGTATCCATGAGCTCTCTCTACCAATTAATAAATTTTCCAACCTTTCAAAACTAATAGAAGCCATTTAAGTTCTTCTAGAGGCGCTGCGAGAGTGTCCTTCACTTCCCTCATTAGTAAGTATATAAGCTGAGCGTTTGACCAACTTTTTGGAGTCAGAATATGCAACCTTCACTAATCAAAGTAAGCATACAGGTGAATAATCCAAGCTTTAAAGAAGATTAAGGGAAAAGGGTTCGATTATAGGTCGTTTCTATCTATTCCATCGCCGATGTGTTGCGTATAGCCCGTGAGGAGGCCCGTGACCAAGTTAAAAGCGTGCAGAAAACCGACCCAGTCAATAATTCTGCAGTGGACGACGAAGTTTCCTAGAATCAGTAAGATAATGATTTAGGATTAGAAATGGTAGGCCGGTTTGGCGTTACGCTGTCACACGTAGTGAAATGATTATTGTATTGCAAAGGCTGGAGCGATACGTACGAACATCGAATACTCGTTGGAATTTCGCTAACGATACCAAAATAGGTTAGATAAAAGCGTTTATACCCTGTAAACCCACCCCTCTTTTAATTGACAGGGAGCCGAATTTTATCGTAGTGATATAGTACATGTAGTCTCAGTAAACCTCATGTAGAAAATAGACAGTAGTTCGGCCACTTTCTTTTGTTTCAATTGTTGTCAAGTGATTAGCCTATCACAAGCCGCAACTCAAGCGATTTCGATCGCTTTCTAAAAGCCTTTGACTACCGTACCGCAGGCTACGAAACGTTATTAACAATGAAATGAGACTATATGAGCTTGCTACTGAAAGCTCAACTTACTAAATTACTCACTATTGTGTGGCCAAGCTCAATTTTGGCATGTCGCTATACAGATCGCCAAAACATAATTAAAATTCGTTTCTTAGATTCAAAATCGGTTCTATAAAGCGATTACGAGGTCTGACCTAGCATGGGAAAAAATTCAAGACCATATGAGTATGTGTAGTTTGTAAACACAACTTTACGTAGATTCGTGAAAAATTATTGGTAGAAAAATTGGCCATTGTCAAGCCAGCCACCTTCTCCAGCTCACATATTTTTTCCCATGAAATTGGAAACTTCAAATCTCATATAGAATATTAAAAGATAAATACTAAATTCATTCTAAATTAATGTTGTCACGCTACAATAATGTGAGTGAAAGTTGCTGAACACTTAGCCAACTTTTTGGCATGGTGTAGATGCGCAAGAGATGTGGAAACTGTTTAAATGTAGTCCAGTCTAGTCAATCAAGAATTAATCTCAGGTACTATAAAGGTGAATCGCAAAGTTGCGTACGAGAGATCAATCATTCCAATTCCATCAAATTACTTTTTCCTCTAACCATTGTTCCCACTGTTCCCGGGTCCAAGAACTACTAACACTCCCCTCTACTACCCCATCCCATACCACTGTCGGGCTCACATGTATTCCCACTAACCGTGCCATTTTGATAAGTACTTTCAAATCAGATGTGACACCATTCCCACAATTCAATGCACCATCCTCTCCAGGCTTGTCTGGGATACTTAATAAGCTCAAGACAGCAGCTCTCGGAGCTCCGACCTTGCTAGCGATAGTGGCTAATCGAGAATAAGTTTGATTGCGCACTTCGGAAGCAACTGATATGTCATAAAAGGATTGAGATTCAGCAAAGAGAGCCTTGGTATTGTTAGTTATCTCGGGCGCTACGAAATTATTATCGTACTTACCTGACTGAATCTCCAGAATTTAGTCTCATCGACGCGCAAGACTGCAAGAGCGGCCTCGTGAGCTAGGGTGCTGCTTGGATGCCATGGTTGTACCTGGTGCCGGAAGATAACTTGTACACGACCAGCAAAACGAGCATCTTGTGCTAGCATTGGGAAGACTTCGGTATAGACGACATTGAACATTTTAGCGCTAAAGGGACATACATAGTCGAGGTAGAGCTCAAGAGTATGTGGTTGTTGTTTACCATTAGTTTGAGCAGATGGACTTATTGATGAAGGGGAATATAGATGACCTGAGAACTTAGGAGGAAGTGCCATCGTTGCTGTAATTTGAAAGGGCTGATGATACCGTAGAGAGTTTATCGACTTTTCCCGATAGCAAGTTGAGCCCAACACCAAATACCCATGACGTGGTGTCAGCCATATTCTTGAATTCCACCTAAAGAGACTAGCCATGAAGCCTACAGGCCTCGGCCTCCAAGCCCATCGAACTGATATACAAGAATTATATCAATTTATTCATATGGCTAAAAATAGTGAGTCTTAGTAATTATGAATTGTATATTTTGTCAACCTCAATATGTACAACAACAAATTACATGTAAAATTCAACAGGGCTATTGATGGAGTTTCGAAGAACTTGTCCGCGCTTTAGCTGAGTTTATGATTTCTCGTAGAATAATAATTAAATGGACAAGAATTATCCACAATTCAAAGTTACATCGATTACATTGATTATTATTAAACCAGATGATTGTCAAGCGCACAATTATTGGAAAAGAAGAGATCCCCCTCCAGACGAAGCGCTTCATTGCATCGCCCCTTAGTACTTGTACTGGGAGAGAACTTCAAGCAGAAGGGTCAGAGCCTTGCGCCTCCGACTACATCTACATGTATGTACTAGGAATTATCCAAGGATACAAACGCTCGGTGTCTAACTTCCTGCCAAGATTAGCTGCTGTGGCTGCGTCTATCATGCGGAGCATCCTGTATAACTAGAAGTTGAAGTTCAATTTCAGTCTCTACGCATCATAAGAATCGGATGAGCCCTATCTATCGTTCAGTCCCCAAGAAAGAGTAAATAAATACACAAAAAGATAATTTCTCCAAAAGGACAGTCAAGCCACTTCCGCTCGTGACACCCCTATACTATAATATCGTTATAAGCGTTCGTTTGGGAAAGAAAATCAAAATTTTCTTGGAACCCACCCGCCCGCACGGCGGTTGTTACCTATACATGACTTGAACGTGTAGTCTGAAAATTCGATATCTAGCACTTGAACTAAAATATCGTTACTGTTGTGACATATCAGAGGGCCGATTTTCTCCTCTACTAGTAGACAATCCTTCAATCATAAGTTATCCCAATTATTCACCATTGCACAATTCGCTTAAAACAGATGTCTAAAATAAGGACTTACCTTTAGGAAGCGCGGTGAATGCTGTAAAGTCGCACCCCTTTCCCCTCTGTTCATCCTACTCTTCTCCTTTCCGGCCTACTTTTCCTTGCTTCTATTGTAGCTTCAACATCCCCCACGAGGCGAAATTGCTCGAGCCATCCTTCTTTTAGAATCCAGCTAGTTATTCTTGCAATATCTTTGGGG
>JAATOF010007724.1:0-12050 GCA_013170925.1 Podosphaera leucotricha
CATTTCTCTCTTATCGGATCCTTGAGCTAATAGCGCGAGCTTAGTCTGCCTCTTGAATACCTTTTCTTCTATCGTCCCTTGGGGTTCAATGGGGATGATACAAATTTGAGGTTTTCTAGGAAGATCCATGCCGGCTCAAGTTAGTAAAACTCCATATTCTCTGTAAAACTCACATTTTAGCGCCGATTCACAAGATATATCCTGGAGGTAGAGACTCTAAAATATATTTGAACAGTGGAGAACATTGAGCAAATTAGGCTAGTTGCACAAGCTAATGCACGTTAGCCGACATAGGGTAGGACGGGTGATAGATACTTCGACTTAGAGCATTCACACTGGGTGACTGGTTTGAAAAATATGGTGCTGCATACCAGTAAATACATGTGAATTTTGCTCCTACAGGTGTGTCAATGAATGAAAAGGTAAGTTTTAAACACTTTTAGTTTTCAGAATTAATTTTAGAGATATGAATAAAATATACTTCCTGGTCTGTCTTCATTTAATCATTTATCCTTACCCTCCTGTAATTATCTTATTCCTTTATGTAACAAAAGTATTTCAATTAGAAAGTCCGCCATGTGGGAGTTCATATACATGTAAATAAGTATTATATAATCTTCTAAATGACATCCTAAAGTATAGCACATTAATCATACAGCCAACCACCAGACATAAATTTGGAGAGTAATGCTGTCAACTACTATCTAAGCAGTGTATACTTGGGGTTGTAGGTAATGAGTGGTCCTGGCGATCTCGAAAGTTGAGTGGAACACCGTCCATCAAGCTCTTGAAAAGTTTATACCCCATCCTGATAGAAAATGCGAACAGACCCCAAACAATACCGCCAACGGGGGCAGCAACGAAGGCGCCGAAAACGCTCCAGTCACCAGTGTAGAGGCCATCTTCCAGAAGAAGAAGACGAATTCCTTGACTTTTATTTCCATAGTATATGGTTCCAAATATGAAGACAGTGAAGAGGCCACCTATTCCTCCAATAATGACTTCGAACCCACTCCACAAGTCCATGTAATCGGGTAATCCTATGACAAGCACAGGAATCATGGATGCAGAAATTAAATCGGTAATTAGATATATCTGCAGAATGCTGGGAGCTTTTACGGCGATGAGAACAACTGGTATCATCGTGAGAACGACAGTCAGCCTAACGCACCAAATGTTAAGCTTATTGCGGAATAAGTCGTTAGAAGCTGTAGAGACCATTGCACTCTGTAAGCTATCGAACGCCGCTGTACTAAGAGTAACCACCATAACAAGAACAATCCCAACTGTCCAAGATGGAAGATTTTCGAGGAGATAAAAGAAAGCTATACTAGCATCCTGGTCTGGGTTCGACGGATCGAACACTCCTGACCATACAGCTATTAAACCTGTTGATCCGACTAAAGTCAAGATGATAAATACTCCGACAGCGGCAAGCAATACGCCAATCCACAGATCTTCATCTGTCTTGGAAGCAAACGTGCGAATCCAAAAATTTGATAAAAAAAAATCGTTCGTTAGGACTGCCACAGGCAGAATATAAACTAACTGCCAGCCCAGAAGGCTAGTCTTGGTTAAACCGCTTGATTCAATTCGGTTTGGTTCGATCTTAGTTTCAATACCAATAGTAATAGTACAAATTATAACTGGATGAAAATTATTAACTATGATCAATCGAAAGAAAAGGATTGGTAACAAACTTAGTCCAATAACCATAGCGCCTTGGATGTTATCTGTAATAAAGGAAATTTTAAATCCGCCCAGAGCTGAAGGTTCTTAGTTGCCAGATCTTTTTTTTCTTCTCGCAAGGCATCAATGAGACTCACATGTGTAAAAGGTTGTAGTGAGAACTTCAACAATAATGAAACGTAGCCCGTCGATTCCGGTAAGAGCAGTTGTAATCTGTTGTAAAGCAGATAGCTCAGCAACCATGTAGAGAAACATGGTCAAGGTTGTGAGAAAAGAAAGATAAAGCGCACACAAAACCCCATATCGTTGGCGAGTCCACTCGGTCAGAACAAAGCCTTCCGAACATTTTTTGCGGATCATAGGCCCCAGATATGCAAATATCAAAAGAGGGGCTGAAGTAGTAACGGCATATGTAACCATACCCTGTACGCCGGCGATGGTGGCAAGTTGAGGATAACTGAAAAGTATTCCCGATCCAAGAGCTGCGTAAAAAAATTTCAAGTTAGCTAGTCAGTTCAATGGAAGCCCCTTAAACGGGAGACAACTTGCCCACGCAAGTACTGACTTAGTTAATTGTCAAGGGTTTATTCCTAGCTTCGCCTGTTAAAGGCCACTGATTCTATTTCTTGCGAGAATAGAGATCATGGCAACTAACTTGACCTAACACCCATAATGAAGAAGGGGCAGTTTCTCAAACGCTAGGTTTTTTCCATCTCTCTATTATGTAGGTAATAGAGAGTGCATCGAGAAATCATACTGAGGATACAAGGGAACGTAAATACAAACACTTCTCCTCAAAATCTAGTTTTCATCTCACTTAATTAGACGTGTCAGAGAGTCTTGCGTCGACAATTTGGGTTTTAAATAGTACGTCTTGCGCTCTGATCTGAAAAAGCAATTTCATGTCATACTAACCAGATGCTATGAAATTGAGAGCCAAAGGAATCGCTAGACTTGAGAATTAGCATGTATCCATGGGATTTAAGTTTGAAAGCAACATGTAAAAAATTACCAGTTTGAGTCCGGTTTCCACACAAAAAATCGGTCTAGCATTGTCAGTTGGGTATCATATTTGGACTACATTGTCTACAGACTTTTGACTGAAATCTCAATCTCCAGGCAAGATATACTCCAAAAATACTGTAATAAATCAGCGATGAAGTTCGACTCTGCCGATGATGATGATGACGGACAAAAAGGATCCATAAGTCAGATAAATAATAGAATTGCTGGCATTTTTTGACGGTTGTGTCATTCTCACAACAAGATCCCTCGTATAGACTGAATTATATTGGGACGAGGAGAGGGAGGTAGTTGAGGGAGGGTGATTGACCTATACCCAGAGAATCAAGCAAGGAGTGGATTTAAGGAGTGCCACTTGGTTCAGCTATTGGTGATTCACAAGTACTTGGGGACTAGGCCCCGCGTGTCCATTTAAATATATTGGTAGCATTAACCTATTATAAATTAACTATCTTATTGTACGGTTGATGAGATTTTTACCTTGGCAACTCTCACTATCTTAAATTGATCAATGATTTTAACCCACCCATCGAAGGAAAATTAAAGAAAATAAAACAAAGCTATCGATTACTTGATTTAATTGATGTACGTCAAAAACAGAAGTATGACACTTGAATATGTGCATCACTTCTCTTCGCTAATAATTGATTTATTGACTGATTGATGGATGAATGGATGGATGGATTATCTAAGCATACGAGAGAAACAATAATGATCATTCACTAGGCTGCCCACTTCACAGAGGCCAAGTGCTAGTTTACAGGGACTACCGAACGTGTCAGTCTCGCTGAGGATTCTGACACTGATATCCTTCCTCCCCACTCATACCCCATGAGGTTTCCCCAAATCAATTCTACCTGCAGATTATCTGCCCTGGCTCAGTGATCCATTGATGACGATTACATGGTTGCATACAAGTCACGTTCCACTTTCGAGTAAAAGCACATGTATACATCCAAGTACATACCATATGAGGAATTCTGAGTGATATGACAAGTCCCCTCGGTGTTAAGTTGCACCAGTTCAAAATCTTGAAATTCTTCATTTAGTTCTACTGTCATTGACATTTCATCTTGAGCAGAGATTTCACACGCCCGCCCAAGTTAAAGTTATCTCCGGAAAATTCCGATCTACTACCAATCTCAAAGATCCATTCATCTTTTTATCAGCCGACTAAACTCCCATGGATATCTGAAAAACAATTGATTGCTGGTGTCATTTACTCTTCTCTGCTGCTAAATTCTGCAAACAATCGATAATAAGATCAACAGAATGGAATCAACCGAAGTGCGCAGGTTTCAAATAGATGAGTTCATTTTTCGACGCTCTGTATACAGCTCTAAATCCCTTTTTTCTTTTTTAAATGATCATAATTTGATCACGACGCTGTCGACCATGAAGACAAGCCGCTGGGTTTCCAATTTTTGTCATTTAAAACTCAGCCATAGCTGGTTGCTGTTCTTTTGTGGGAAGTTTTTCTCAAATGCTCGGCAGTTGGTAAATTTTTAACCGGCTGGTACTCTAGCCAGGACACTTACTTTCATGGTCCTTCAAAAATTTTATCCTTTGACTATCATTTTGGTACGATGCAACTACATGTCGAGAAGAAGTTCTATTCATTATAAAATTGACGGGTTTGACTATCCGGCCGATTAATTCGGGCCTTTTATCAATTTTGTTTGATGGTTAAAAGGAAGTCTTAATAGTACTGGATAGATTTCCTAGTTTTTATTTATCCATCCGGGATCCGGCTCGCGTGGCAAGCCAGGATTAAAATCCTTATTAGAAAACGGGACGATGCGGCTTACCACACACATCCCAGGTATAAGGTCATTTTGTCAATAGAGAGGTCTTTTTATCACCCTCATTTCAATTTAAAGGCGACACTGCATTATCTACAGATACAATTTATATAAGCACTTTCAATGCCTGTTGAATTTGTCTAAATAAATTAAACTGAAACCATCATCTACAAAGATTAACAAAAAAAAATATACCTCGACAATTAAAAATCTTCTCGCTTTTTCTTTGGGTAGATAACCTCAAGTGAAGGTAGATGGCTGTCGAGAGGTATCTGCCGTTATTATCCAGGGTTTCACTTCCACACGTCAAACCGAGTCGCTCTACAAATACGTAATCTTCGTCATTCCCATTAGCCTTCAGGTAAATCTGCACACACGGCTAGAATAAATAAAGTAAAAAAAACGAAACAAAACTTATTTTTAGATTTGACAAAACTTATTTACGGAGCTACTTCGTGAGCAAGTGCCCTACAATATTAAAGTCACGTGATAGTAATCACTGCCTGCTTGTTCAAAGTATGGAGCACGCGAAGTATATCTCATGACGTAATTAAATGTCCCATACTAATTACGTAACAAATTAGATTCCTCTGTTCCAGGCCGGCCATACTTGTTTCGGTCGTGTCTTGTCCAAGTCCACCCTGATACCGTGTGAGGCCCCGACACAAAAACTACGCACACCTACTTCTCCCTTTGTATCTCCCTTATTTTCACGATCTAGACCTCTTATACCAATCTCCCTAGTCCTCACGTAAGGATACCTATCTACAGGAGACGGCATAATTTTGTATCGCTGAAAGATCCTTGCACGGCGATAAACCTTGGTTACCCTGAAATCCTCGATCTCTTTTCCATACCCCCATCAGTACATATCTTTTGAGTTGCAGATGTCGAAAGAAAGAAGTTCTAGTCGAGATAGAGGATCTTTTGCATAAAGGTTGACGACCAAGATGACGCTGCATGGATAACAAACTTTTTTCGCTTTGTGATTCTTCTTGGCTATCCCAGATTTTCAGGCGGACTGGTACAGCTGGTATCGCACAAAAAGAAGATATATGCACAAGAATCAATTAACAATGACGCGTTCTAGGTTATCGACATGGCCTAAATTAGCTCGGTCAACGTGGACCTGACTCTTCCATGTGGTTACAATAAAAAAATTAAGTAGGTTAACTAAGGCTATAATTAAGTTTCCGCAAGCTTGGATGGAGATAAAACTTGTCCCTCATAAATAGGGAGCTCGCCTCAAGCTTCCATGCTTAAACCAATGCCCAAATCGATTATTTTGGCGACCACATCCTAGTGTTTGAGAAAAATTCGGTCATTCAGTCGAATAAGCCATCCCCAAATAACAAGATTTTTGACGTTACGCCAAATCAATGCCGCAGGTTTTATTTCAGAAAGTCCCAATTTTAAACCCCCAGATGCTGATTTTTTGGGATATTTCTATCGCTTAGGGTAGGATAATGGTGAGATGATTTCATTCATTACGTCTACAGATAATGTGGAACTACGCACCCTGAGTTCCCTTTTGCGACGAAAGAGGCTGAAAAGTAGACTCCTCTGTTACTAAAACTAGATGATACAACTTTGACATATAAAATTCATGCCATGAGATGCATTCTTTGGTATCACTACAGTGTCATCTCTTAGGGGGTTGCACTCCTTCCCTCAATTGGGATAAGCCACTCAAGGAAAAGTATAAAAAAAACTTTGAGCTATCCTAGCAGGCCTTCATCCCTCAGTTCTAGTAGCCGTGCGGAGAGTGATCTCATTTTGTCCTTGTATCTTTTCGTTGAAGGAGTTCAAGCCCTGAGACTCTCAATTTAGAAATGGCCTGCGGTACAATAATGTTCTCATGATCTATAAATTCTAGTAGAAGAAGTCACTTGAACATTTCCTTGGTCGACTTTGTCAGCATCGGGCACGCATCTGCAAGGATCATATCCTCTCATCCATAGAAAAGCTATGTCCTTGGAGAAGTAATACTATGAAGAAATACAAGTACAACTGAAAAAGTCTTGCATGGGTCGATATTTTCCGAGTGTTATAAAACGAGAGATATTGTCTCACCCAGCTGACTTTTGTGCAATAAACTCATCATACCAATACAAATATTAAACTTGGATCCTAAATAGAGGCTAGACACAAATCAATTTCAGAACGAAACTTTAGACATCGCTCCACCACATAGATTAAAGCCACGTTGATCTCCAGATCTTTCTGGAAAATTACTATGGAAGATCCCAGCTAATTTTATCCTTGTCACATCCTTGAAGATATAGGCTTGCTAGGTAAATTTTCTCAAGCAGTCAGTATTACTTACATATTGGAGGCGTAGTGCAAAAAGCAGTAACGATATTGCCTTTACAGTTGAGTACAATCACTCCGCTGTTAGGGGACGAGAGCTACGGCAACCGGCTCAGCCCGTAACACCCGCTCAAACCCTGCCACGTGGAAATGAAATTATTGGTATCCACTGAGGAATCATCAGAATTGTCTTCTGGATGTATCTAAATCAATTACGTATTCATCGGGTATCGAAACAATAGAATAGATTTCAAAAAATATCTTGGGGTACGATCTCCCTCGGAACGTGTTTTCTTTGGGGAGATGATCACAAAGACACTCTGTGAGGTACCAGCATGGCATGTATGAGTTATTAAACACTATTTCTATAAATATATGTGAGTAATTTTTGACCTTGCGTGAAGCTGAAGCTGTCATGTGACTAAGTAATTTTAGGAATCAGAGGTGTGACGAATATCACTGACTCCATACAATCAGAAAAGCTCGTATTCACTCACATTACAGCATTTTTCTCATTGATTATGATATTTTGCTCTCCTTAGAAGAGAAAAATAGTCTATCACCAGGGATAGTAGTACGTGTATGTAGTGTGCTGTGGTGGTTTCTTAACAGAGTCTAGGGAGCCTAGACAACTACATGTAGTACCTCAATCAAGGCAGATGATCGCTGGCCCGGATTTAGTGAAGCCACTACATGTGCTTTTTTGTGGGTTAGAGTGTAGGATGATAGAGCATGAGGTCGCCCCACACTTTCTCCTTCGGATGTGCAAGCGAATGAGTGTAATCCCCAGACCCTCATGTAATGGCCTCAATAGTGATTGGTAAGTGTATACGATGCATCAGAAGACAGCTTCTCCAGAACAAAATCAAGATCAATGTAGTATTGGACACCTGCTTCATCAGTCGTCCCACACGTTCATCTGAGGGTAGTGAAAAGAATTCAGGGGTGGTGGCTAGTTTCGTCCGAACTCCGAAATACAGCCGTAAAGGCTTCATTCCGAATGACAATAGCGTTTCTTGGCCGAGTGTACTTTGCTAAACTGGCTATTTACATGTCGAATACCGAGTCATGGATTTTGATTGAATACCCCTGTAGATGTACTTAATACTATTATATAAGCAGGTCGCTAAATTCAAATCTGACTGACTCTAATTAGGGACTAATTAGTAATTTAATAGGCATCCGATTAATTATGGTCTAATTAGCGTAGCTTCGGATTCACATGTGTAATCCTTGTAGATTGGAATCTGAGACTAGACTGCGATATTATTCATCGCTCGTGAGTTTTGATGTACTTACACAATTTCATCGTCGAGGTTCGCTTGGTGACCTCAGCAGTCATCAGCGACAGCGATTGAGGTCAGATCTGAGCGAGGACAATTTAACTTTTTAGTACCCCACAAAGCTTAAAACTCAACAATCTCAGCAAATAATATTCAATTAAAACTCTACAGGCAAACTCGGTATACTGCTCTTCAATGTTATGAGGAAAGACGCACCGTCTTGACTGTTAATAAAAGAAGATCGACCTCTCTTATGTTGACACAGCTCCTCTAGATAAGGTTTGCGCGCTTAGGGACTCCTTAAAGCTGACTAGTATGTCACGATACATGAGTTTAAGATATTGGGGGACCAGAGATCACGCAAGTTTTATGTTCCAGAACATGCATTCGCCTGGCAGCTTGAATAAAGTTCGCATTATTTCTAGAAGAATCGCGCATTGGTGTTGATGGATGAGGTAATCGCTATCACAACCTGGAATTTTCTTAGTTCAATTCAGAGTTTTCAAACCACCAGGTATACAGAATACATTGTGGGAGAGAGGCTCGACATCGAAATTTCTAGCATTCGATAGAAAAATAAGACATTTGTCCCCAAGTTCGGCTCCGGAGAAAGACCGATTCGACTACATGTTCATTAACGGTAGAGCTTAGTGGTTTTGGCTTCAAACAAAAATGGCGCAACTTCTTCTCCTTGCTCTCAAATGCTGCTACACATGTTCCATGGTCTCTAGATCTAACAATATCTCCAATTATGAAGCCTAAAGGCTCGAACGTGATCCTGGGCAAGATAGCCTCGTCAATGGCTGCTTATTGCGCTGCTCATAAATCATCATAGTTTTTATCGTCAAGCTAAGAAAGCTAAAAATCAAGGCTTTTTGGAGAATACAATTTGAACTGGTCAGGTTGCTAAGTGCGTAATACATCCTGAGGGTATAACTCTTCCAAGCTATAATGTTTACGATAGCTAGCCATGAAAGGGATGTATTTCTCCTTAAAATCACTTTGAAGAAGATTCGTAGCTAATGTAATGGAGTGCAAGTTCTCCATCTTCATATGCTCTATTTCTGGGGCCTTTAAGGTATGTGTGTACCGAGCTCTGAATCCATGGCTCGGTACCAAAACAGTTTTTTAGGTTATAATTGAAGGCTCTTTTGAGTTACATAGGAAATATTAGGTCTCGTTGCAAGGCTCTATGCCGAACAGCGTTACTACTAGCTCAAGTGGTTAAATTATCTTAAAAATATTGTTCTTTGGGCGGCCTTTGGTCATATCTAATATTTCATTGCGAATTTCAATGAGGAACCAAGAACGACAATTAAATAGCTTATACACGTGCATATTGCTACAACTTAGAGATGAATGCGCTGAGATGACAAAATAACTATTTACATCTATATGGTGCAGTATTAGTAAGAGTGACCACAACACGATGATGCACTCGACAGTCTTTAAGGAATATTCTTAAATCGATCACACAGCAAAATTCGAGCTAGAATTTTGATTCTAGCGTACTTAGAAGCGTTGATCTGAACGAATGGCATGAGAACTTCGAAGAGGATACATCACGGTGTCAGTATAAGAAGCGTGAGTATTCTGTCGAAAAGTAATTACCTGACCATAGATGGAATCTACAATCTCTCTCTATGCTGCAAGACCCCCTTGAGATTCAAGGTTGCTCTAGATATGACAACGACCTACCTAGGAATCCTAGTCAAAATCGCGCGATCGAACGCTCCTATTATCAGTATGTCTAGGCTGCTTGGGCCACAAGAGCTACGATGGTTTATCAGTCATTGTAATTCTCTTCATTTGAGATTTTATTTTTTCATTCCTTTTCGCTGTTGCTGCTGCTGTCACTTCTGCACAATCTTCCTTTCTGCTTAGACGACAAATCTTCTGACACTTGTCCTTTATAGAATCATCATTATACGCGCCCTTCAAATCTATCCATCCCTGCTTGATTCCAAACAGTCGATTTAATGTCTTCCAAAAGTGGATTGGTCAGGCATTTCTTCTATCAAGACAAACAAAATCGTGCACTTTATGAACCTTCGTCGAAAGTAAACAAGGAGCATTACATCTATGTTCAGTCTAATCACGACACCAAAATTTTGATGAACTGTTGGCGGAAAATCTGTCATAAAATCTCTTCAAATCACAGCCCCTCCGCTCAATAATTTGAAATTATTTCCAAGGCTCCGATTTTGCTTCTCGCCGGACCATGAGTAGCGTCGGTCGCCTGAATATACTACGATTTTTAACCCACCGCCAGGAGCCAACCTAATATCCTAGATCTTCGGTATAACAGACCGTGCCCGTACCACGGTCCCTCTCCCCGGCGCTCATAAAGATGACGATGGTAAGTCGCCGGTCTGATGATATTACGGTGTGCTTTACAATCATGGATTGCGATGTTGAAGCCACCATCAATGAACTGGCCAGTTTGGCCATTAGTTTTGAAGAAGCTTTTCGCAAGCGTTTTCTGAACATTTTGTACGGTAGCAGAGATACCTATCAATTTAGCAGGGGCGAGGTCAGTGAAGCGTTGGATGATTCTGTATGGAAAAACAATACATGGCCAGAAAGGATTGGCTTAATACTTATCTATCAATAAATCTGGATTGCCAAAAATTGAGAAATACTTTAAGAGATATCTGATCTCAGCTCTATTATTGAGTGACGACGTGATGATAGTTAATCACGCTTAGCTATCTGGGAACAGAAACGTGTCTATATGGAGATTATTACACTCAAATGAATCATCAGTCGTGATGAGTGCATTCGTATTCATCACATTAATCTGTACATTTCTAACAAAGAATAATCCAGCACATCTTTCTTATCGCTAGAGTCGGTTTGCATTTAGCACACCTTCACAACAACGATATCACGAACTTATGGAGCTATCACATCTAATATTATATGTAGGCGTCTAGTTCATCTCTGCCAATCCGTTTTGAATTTTGGTGATATTTCTCGTTAAAATGTGGAAGAGGTGTAGCACAAAGTGGTTAAAGTTAAGAAATTTATCACAGATAAACAGAGTGGCACAAAAAAGGAGTCTGTAGATCGTAAGTAGACACAGAGTGTTAACTATTTATATTCTATCATTCTAACAAAGAGACGCTAGTGATTTGTGCTTAGGTAGATATGAAACGACCTCTCCGATTAATTGGTATATTATTAGTGCAGATATCCTAGAGCACTAATTCAGCTTTACCATATTGGGCTTGTTTGTTATTCTGAATACACTAGTCTCAACAAATTAATTAATGCAAATTACTAACTAATTTCAACACTCGTCACCTCTATGGGATCCATGTCGGGGTAAAGGGCTGCGCGGAAAATGCGCTGAAGTTGTCGACGGAAGACGGCGAGGAAAAGAGAACCATGCCTTGGCGTTAGATGGAAAAGAATCAGATACATTGTTATATCATTACCCGGTCTAAATATAATGCGCTTAGGGATGAAATATACCAAAAGTTACAGGAAGAAGGGGGCAATGTAGAAGGTAGTTTGTATGACTTAATCGACCAATCCAATCCTGCAAGCTTGCGGAGATCAAAGATGAAGATAGAGAGCTTCCATCTATAGATCAGATGAGAAAAGAAGTAATGATTTATCAAGACCAGATGAATCTATTAAATAACTCTTATAGTGGGAGACTGTCGTGACAGGTTTATGATTGGCGGATACATACAAATGGTGGGAGATAGCCGTGAATGGTCACGCTTACGCTGAAGATGAGTTAAAACTTTTGAAGCTGCAGTTGTCACGAAATAGAGTCGTGATCTGTCAATCAAACGAAGTTATCGAAGTCTGTTCTGATTCTCTAAAATAATAATAATAACTAGAAGGTCCGACTACGATGCAGTCGCGGGTGACTTATAATGCATGGACATTTTACAAGGGGGACCTTAGCGAATCCCAGGATCAACATGAA
>JAATOF010007727.1:0-12126 GCA_013170925.1 Podosphaera leucotricha
ATAACCTATTAGCGCAGTAGCAACGTTCAGTACAGTCTATTAATCTATCTTCATCAATGTTTACTCTACAAGAATCTTGTTGCCATAACAGCTCTAAGCGAGGCCTTTCCAAGCTAGCCCTAATATGGATTAGTACACATATTCTCAACAATTTCTTTATTCTTCGACGACTTGGGGAAGTTTCATTAACAGCAGCAATTTACTATGCACTGAAGAGGCGTAATTATCAAATCAACGAGGATTTTTATCTCTGCTATTACGACAGAGAAAGACTTAATCTCATATATTGTTGAGCAAGGTGAGCAATATAACTTTGGATATTTTTTATATATGTTAGCTGTACAACAGTGTATTTTCCTTTTTCCTGGCTCTCACGATCTTTTTTTCAAACTTTTTGTGGCTGGACTTAGCAGCTATCAGTTTAAAAAAATTTACCATATGATGCTTAAAATAAAAAGCCCAAAGGAAGATATCAAAATGTGGTATCAAACGAAATAGCAAATGACAATCATAAATCACAAATCGCACATTACCCTTTACTCCAAACTCTAAGCCCCAGCCTTTGTCATTTTCATGAAAAGAGAACTTGAATTGACCAATCAGATACTGACCAACGCCTTTTCCTCTGATCTCTCAGGTGAGGCTTCATTTCCAGTTTCCTTGACTCAGGGAAAGAAGACCTTGAATTGCACCTAGGTCTCTGTGTTTGCTAGGGCTAACCTGAGACCTGATAAATCTTTCTATATCAGCAATCCGAGTTATTTTCACGTCCTCGTATACATCAGGAGCTGTATTTACAAATTTTCGTTTAAGGCTCTTTGGACTATCTAGGCCATAGACACGAGATGTTATTAATTGATGCTCACCCATAATTTTTCTGGAAGGTGATAATTTATCCAGTGGGCTTGAGGGCAATGGTCGGCGACAAGAGGTGCCGTGGATTTGTGGCAACCAGTTTTCCTTGTCAGAATCTCCAGAAGGTGATGACAATAATTCATCTTTTACATAGTCGGGCCGGCAATTTTTTGAGTTAAGAGATATACTACTACTAACGTTCTGGAACCCGAATATTTTTGATTTTGACTTTTCGGTTCTAAACTTCTTCTCGTGTTTTCTAACTGACCGGGAAGCAGGTGAATCACGTTTTTTTGGATTCGACTTCATTTTAGATTTGCTTGCTGAGCGGATGAGGTTGATTGCAGCCACTGCGGATCCGTAGGATTCGTTCTCCGCCTGAAGAGTAAGTTCATCGCGATTTTTATGTCTACCGTCACAACATAATTTCCACATCCGAGCATCTCTCGAACGACCAGTACGCCACTGATTCATTGATGGATCAATAAACGAGCCTATCTCAGTGTAAGAAGATCTAGGTAATATAGCAATTGATTTTCTTCGGAGACTTTTTTTTCTCTTTTGCGAAAAAATATTTCCTGACATTGATCTTGGGCACGGTGCATAATCGTGAAGCGGTGACGATAACGTAGGTACAAGTTTTGCCTTTCCATCCAAAGATAGAGAAAGTCTCACACTAGAGGTTGATTTTGTGACTCTAGGATCAAGACGCTGGAGATGAGAGAATGAAACGCTGGTCGTGAAACTATGTTATTTATCAGCATTGAATTTCTCAAACTATACACTTCACTGACGCTAAAGGCGTGACTGATGGAAGCTGTTGAAATGCTAGAGGTGTTAAAATCGGATTCGAGGCAGAATTATAACGATTAAAGAGGCATCTAGGGGTTTGAGCAATGGGTTCAAAGGTATTCTCTGTATCAAGGCTCGAGACCAGCTCTGCCCTTTTATTTACTTTCGCTATTTTACTTAGCTTTGATTCTGGAGATTTCACAGCGAAGATACCAAATTCCGGTGTAACAGTGCTTTCAAAACACTCTTCTCTAAGACAATATTTATCATCTCTTTTCTCAACTTTAAGTTCTTGCCGGAGACAGGATGCGCTTATCGGTGGAAATTTCTCTGACTCCTCATCGAAGTCACACGGCAGACTATATCGAGACTGTATAGAAATCAGGGCAGAGGATAAATTTACAATTTCATTACTCGCTGACGTGCAACACCATGACGGCGACACTTGATCTGTTTTGAGGCTATTCTGAAGAAACTTCTGAGTCATCGTTAATAGCGAGACATTAGACAGAATACAAATATACGTTCAAAACTGTTGGGATGTATAATCTTACCTGCACTTCATCAGTCTCTACAGTAGATTCATTTATGGCCACTTGAACTGCAACTTGACAATCCTCGACACTTTCTGATGTAACGATTTGTGGGTGTTCAATCTCATAATTTGTTTCATAATTTGTTTGCTCCTGCAATCTAAAAGCCGTCACTTTAGCTGTTGTTCATCCAGGAGTAAGAAAAACGATGAAATCAAGGGAAAGACACCATGATAAATGTAGGTGAGTTATACCTGATCTCGTTGACAAATATCTTTCTCTCGGTTTCTAAGGCGTGTGATTTGATTTCCTCCTCTATCGACGTGGAATTCGTTGGTTCAAAAATTCTTGCAAATCCCTCAAATGAGTCTGATCGTGGATCAATGCTTGATGTACGAGGTACAGTGCGAGTACGTGTTGATACTATGTTCGCGTCGCTCATTGGTGTAATTGTGCCTATTTCGGCGGGTTAATGTGACAATAGATATTAATGAAACATCAAGTTATTGGGCCTAGCAAATGTAAATAAGATCCAGTAACCATGTGTGCAATTGTATTTTGATAAACTGACAATGGATTGGTCGCGTTCTACATTATGGAGTAGAATATGTGTCGTGAATCGCGCGACACATTCCACCCACCCACCAAGAGCCGGAACGGACTACGCACCGCATATTCAGGCCAAAGCCACGCGCCGACAACGGTTCCGAAACCCAAAGATCTTGATCAACAATTAGATTCATTAGACCACGTTCGCTCTGCCTTGAAATTTTTAGTCAATATAAGTCGATTGAATTAAGTACCCTTCACATTCCCTACGACACATCAGAAGCTATTACTCAGCCCATAAACAAGAGGGGCAGCGCAAGAAACTTTCTCCGACTTTGTACAGGGTCATAGGGATATGAATGATATGTTATACCGGATCCAACCTGTATCACGATCTCTGCCCCTCTTACACTCCCTGTAATAGCTCGCATAATTGTAAAAATACTTAACTCATACATATCCGTGCGGGACATAAAATAAAATTTGAAGATCAAACCACAAATCAGCTCAAATAAACAACAAAAATCTAAAATTAATTTATTTTAAAATATATCAAATGGATTAAAAATATTTGCGCTTCAGGTTGCCCCAAATTGACTACGATATTATCTAATTACCCTAGCAAATCTTTGATTTTAATCTAAGGTTATCCTCTTTCTTGCCCAATTATTTTAATTTGCCTCTTTTAGTCGATGGTGCAACCTTTTATTTTCCAATTCTAGGGCTGCAACGTGGGTAATGGCTTGCCACATTTACCAAGGAGCGCTGAGGTCAATTTGGGGATATTTTCCGACTTTTGAACTGAATGCTGGGCTCCATATATATCTAAAGACTCCTCGGAAATCTATAGCCCCGATTTCAATTCACTCTGTGCATTTTGCGACTTCGTAGGAGTGCGTGGTTCACCTATAACTTGAGATGATAGTAGAACTAGCTCGGGGTTGAACGGAACAAGACCTGTGGCCTTCCACCCTGCTCGAATTATATGCCCTCTTTTCTAGCTTCATAAAAGTATCTTGTAAAATTTTCTTTCTTCACAGGTGCTGCGTCATCCAGGGCAGAAAGAGCGGAAATTTGACTTAAGATGTTTAGATTTTACAACTGTGAAGGTATCGTTCTAATTGGTTAGCGTGAATAGGGGTGTACTGGTAAGGTCAAGGTTCGAGGCTGACCCTTGTCGTCTTGTCGATAATTTTGTTTATAGTACCGAATGAGTCCACACCCTCCTAAATCTATGTAGTCAATTTACCTCCTTACTTGAAGACATAATTCTCTCGTTCCCCTCGCTATAACTGAGAATAGTGCCAAATCTAGAGGTTGCAGGATATAGAATGAATGAGGTGGAAGGTACAATAGATGGATTTTATGTCTCTTACAAAGTTGCATAAACTCCAGATCGGCATGGCTGCTATGGCCGTCTAGCATTAGAAGTTGAGTTCGGTCGTTCAAACAAGCTGCTGGTATGAAAATTGACTTCAACCACTCATTCCCGATCGCTTTCGAAGTCCACCCGTTCTCAGAAGTAGCATAAAACCTATCTAGTATCGACTCACTGGGAAACCAAGTGGTTTGGAAATTTTACCAAACATCTTCATTTTCGGCCATCGGTCGATACAGCCTCAATTATAGATACCCATTCCCGATTTTCTGGACTATTTACGTATGTCTTTTTTTCTAGAACCTCCAAGTGCTCGGGAATTTTTATACACCCCAGGAGGACTCCAGTTTCAATCATATTCCATATATCGGAATGCTTGGTATTAAACTCCCCACAAATCCGATTAAATAAATCAGAGAAGGCTTTTATGTTTTCAAACTTAGACGCACTTGATCTACAAGCCTCAAGCTTCCTTCCTATGACAGAGTGCACCTCACAGTTGCGGCGGGTGAAGTTAGATGTCTAATCTTTGCATAGCGACTTGTGATCCCCATTTGCCCTCAAAATTTCGCAAGCCATTTCTCGAGATCTAGCATGGCTGGGTGGACTTTCTCTAGCATCTTCATCGAGTATCCAGTCAGCTAAAAAAAAATTTCTTTGTCTGAGCTCAAACAATGCTGGTGTGCAGTTGCCTGACTTCTAGATCCATTCAATCTAGAGCTTAAAGTGCTTCGAGGCACAGCCTGTGCCTCAGCTAATTCATTCGATGTTCCAGGAGATTTCATTTTAATCAAGTGTGGAGGGAGTAGATCACAATTAAATAAGTTGATCCAGAACTTTACGGGTTAGCGAAATATGGGGTTGACAAAAAAGAGGGTGATTAGCGTTAGCGTACAGTTATTTTGCGAGGTGTATGTTGTAAAGAATAAGATAAATGCTAGTGAGAATGATGAGTATAAATGATGAATCAAGAAGACATTAATTTACATCAAAGCACACCTGAGCCTATTTATACTTGGTGGACAGACTAAACACAACAAATACTGGGATTTGTCAGTGCCGTGCCTCGCTTAACCTTCCGCGATCTTGGTGCCCTAGGTCGGTGAACACTTCTCTCACGCCGTCCTTGCCATGCCCATCATGTTTACCAGTGTTGAGTGTAGTAGGTCGACAAACGCTAGAAATTTTAATTACAGCTCATAAACAACATGTCTTCAACATGAGACCCATTATTACTTTCACTTCACAAGAGGGCAGCTTCCGCTCTACTACTATCATCACTTTCATGAGAAAGAGAAGCTATTGGGTTAAAGCTTTACTCTCCATCCATGGCCTCAATAGCAGTTTCGTCAGCCGTGATTGCTTGGATCATGTGCCATCACCTGATAAGAAATAATCCATATGATATATTTTTTGGCTTTAATTCTTAGCTGGACGACAATAATTTATACAGTGCCCATGACGAAGATATTGTTCGAGGAAGATATCGAAAGAGAGAAAGTCTGCCACGAGTTTAAAGTTTCTATCCTGTCCTACCAAAAGACCCCCCAACTACTGAACTGAGTCCGAAAAGTTGCTTGCTAAAACTCCTTCGAATGGCATATGTATGAGAAGAGAGTTTTTACGATTATGCGGGCTAGGGGGAGTACAATCTAGCCGACTATCTAGCATTAAGCACTACTTGGGTTCGGATAAACATTTTTCAATCACTCATTGGGACTGTAGCTTATTGAACAACGTTAAAATAATTCTAAATATGTTTTTATGCTATATAGTAATGTGAATTTAAAGCTGTTTAATTCCAAGCCAATTAGATCCCTGCAATTAGGATCTCCGGGAGACAGAAACAAGTGGCTTTTATCTGCTTTCCTTTATCGGCCAGTGAATTGATAATATAATTAGAATGACTTCAAACCCTTGGATCATTTGTAGTATCAAGAAATATGGAATTTTGCTTGAGTGAATTTCTGCCAATTTCACCGCTAGGTTTAAAGCGACGATATGTGTAGCCCAGAAAAGACCCTTGCTTTCTTAACTCCATTACCTTTGGCCCAGTTGCCTTATCCCGGAGTAATCTGTCTCTAGCTCGTTTCTTCTCTTTCTTACTGTAATATTTGATAATTGCCAACAGGTTTTTTTTCTCTTCTTTGGGCATGAGAAGATTATTTACTTCATATTCAATCATTCTCAGTCTATCTGAATCATAAGGTCGTTCAAAATATTCTTTGAGCAATAATTGTACCTCCCGAGTGAATGGCTTCAGTGCATTTGAAAAATCTTTTGGTGTAAATGGGAGTTCGTCTGTAGATTCAGAAAAATCCGACATAGAATCTTCATCAAAATAACGAGTATCATCCACTGATTTTACATCTGGAACAATTGGGGGCACCATCATGTGTAAACTATCCCATTGGATATCTCGAAACCACTTGTGTGCTTTGATGTCTTCGGCATCTTTTGCATGCACAAACCGGGTTGGGCAATCTTTACCATGACGATGGACACTTAGTTTCTCTGGGTTACGATATCGTCTGGAGCAAAGACGTTTATCCTTCTCTTGAATAATATTCCTTATGAGATCTTGACATTTTCTGCTGACGGTCGGTTCCTGTGGAAATTTAAATATTGCTTCATGGTTCTGGTGCCCATTTGATTAAAATTTGAAAATTATAGGGAATAACAAGACTCACAAGTATATTCAATTTTGTTTGCTGTCTTCCACCTTCTTCCGCAAGAAATGGTGTATGACCATATAAACACTATTATTGTAGCAATCAGTTTTTCATATCGAAATATTACACGAAGTAAATGCATTTACCTCAAAAATAATGATTGCTAAGCTCCACCAATCACATCGCCCATCATATATTTCACCTCTAACAACTTCAGGAGCCATATATTGAGTAGTGCCAACAATAGATCGCGCGAAGCTACGATTGCTATGCTTATTTCGCCAGTTAATGATACCGCCCTTTTTGGAAACTCTCAGTGAATCTGTCTGATGCCGTTTTTTCTCATCTAACATAATTTGAGTAGTCTTCATTGCAACTGCTAAACTTTGATCCTCTTTTTTATCGATAGAATCTCCCCCAATGTGTAATCCAAGTTTATGAATCAAAGAATAGCGATGATAATTAAAATATGACTGATCATGCGACCAATGACCATCAAAAGCCAGACCAAAATCAGATATCTTCAGATGTCCAGATGAAGATATCAAAAAATTATCTGGTTTGATGTCTCGATGTATCCAGCGAAGATTGTGTGCTTCTTCAATGCATAAAATCATTTCTGCAATGTACCATCGAGTCACAGATTCAGGAAGTACATTCTCCCGAATTAAGAGGCCGAGAAAATCACCACCTGGCATATACTCCATTACAAGGTAGAGATTGCTGATATCTTGAAAGCTAGCGATGAGAGGTACGACCCTTGTTTGATGATAAGTATCTAATGGCTTGAGAGTAGAATTCAACTCTGTAACGTACCAGCGTGATCTCTCTGCCGCGACAAGGAAGTCACGCTCGGCACGTAGATGTCCTTCTTGGCTGTTATGGATCATGTTAGACTTCCGGATAACTTTCATAGCATATACTTGTCGTCTCTTCTCTTCACTTTTCTCCGCAAGACTAAATGGTTATTAAAGGTAGTTAACGATTTTTAATAGCAACTTGCCAAAAAAACTTACTTATCTTTTTTCTCACAATGTCCAGCCTTTTCTCTAACTAAGCGAACAACGCCAAAGCTTCCCTTTCCAAGAACTTTTATTACCTCGTAATTAGTAATTATCATATCCTGACCTGTCATTGCTTTTACCGCACGTGATTTTAAGATCCTAGTCAGGCGAAGATGCTCGCATTCATCTTGGGCTAAAGATTGTCGTTTAACTTCTTTATCTAAAGCAGTTATATTTTGATTCTGATAGAGAAATCTCTCCAATTGCCGTCTTCTTATTGACCGTGGCGTTGATTGGGTCGATGTCAAATCATTGTAGTGACATTCAAAAAATATCTTAGCATTTGCTGCTTTTTCAACTGTGACAAAAGCTTGCAAGAGTTAGCAAATGGTCCTAGAAATCACAGTTCGTGGCATACTCGGAACCGGCTCTGGTAATTGTGATCCAAATGTCACTCCCTCCATAATAGTTTCAAGTGAATGAGGTTTTGAGCCAGGCTCACTAACACCTACCTTCAAGCTCGAAAATTTTCCTTCGGTGGATGAGTGTGGAGACAGCTTTGGACTAGTTGGAAACACTCCATTTACAGAATACGGCAAAATTGATAAGCTTGTACCGTATGTATTATCTCCAGTAATACGGAGTGGAGATGACTCCGACGCAGACCTTGTAATCTCTTTGTCAAAATTGACGCTTGGCCTATTTTTGAACCTAGAATGATGAATAATTGTGAGATCACACTCGCCTTTGAGTAATGCTAGAGCAGAAAGTTGGTCTTTTTCGAAAGAGTCATGATAGGCAGTTATCATAGCAGGTTCATCTACTGATGTATTGGAGACTAAATGAAATATGAGAGAGGCCCAGTAATTGCGGGATAAAAGTTGACTTACCACTGTTACCCAAGATCTTCAGCACAGACATGATTCGAGAGCCTTGACGTCGAAGCTTTGAGGATCGAAATATATTTTCGTCTGTGGAAACTTGTGTTCCTTTGCTCATGTTAAAAATTCTGTGAAAAATGTGTGATTTTCTTATTTAGATCAGTGTTGCAAACCAATCATCCGTCTCTTTATTCACATTTATTACCCCATCAGAGAGATATGTCGTTGCAGAGGATCTATACTAATCGAAATTAAAAACCGAGTAAATTGCCCACAGCGAAGCTCTAGTGAAAATAAATATTGATACTGGTATAATGTCAATTAGAATAAAGAGCGAGAAAGCTGAGCTTTTGTCAAGGGTTACTTTAGAGTGGGGTTCCCTAATTAACATTGAAGCAAGAGCGACTTACAGAACTCAATTAAGATAAGAGGTAAGTTTTCAGTCGAGTACTAAGTCGAATGGAAAGCCAATATCGAGCTCGAGAAAGAAAATCCTTCATGCCTAAATAATATGAAAGCTCAAATTAAGCAATAAATTGTGCTAGTTATATATAGAAAAAAATTCATTGTACTAGAGTTGTAATATGTAAATAAATTAGAATGATGACAGTATATAAAGACAAAGTAAAAGGTTAGCGATGATACATATATAAGAGTAGACAAAATACAGTCTTGTAACAAAAACTTTTCATGATACAGAAACTTAAACAAACTCCAAAAACGATTACTTTATCTCGAGCAATTTAATATCGAATATTAAAGTACTGTTGGCTGGAATTCCAGGTATGGCTTTGCTGCCGTATGCTTTGTTTGGAGGTATTGTGAGTCGTCTCTCACCTCCCTGCGACATCCCTGCAACACCGATATCCCAGCCACGAATTACCTCGCCACTTCCAAGCTTGAAGCTGAAAGGGGTTCCTTTTTTATTGGCTGTAAAGCTTCAGTTAAATGATAAGTGACATGTAAAAGAATAACTTACAGTCAAATACACTGCCGTTCACAAGCTTCCCGATGTAGCGCATAAATACTTTGTCGCCTTTTTTGCAGGCACGACCAGTCCCTAGCTTTTTGTCGTCAATCTTGATACCATCGACATTTTTAACACCGAGAGATCCTTTCTTTTTTTCGTTAGAAGGTTCAGTTTTGTCTTTATCAGAGGAGCTAGTGGGCCCCTGCTCAAGCTTCTTGGCAAATTGGACTTTCTTGTCACCTTTTTCAGACTTATCGGCTTCATCTTTCTTGCCATCTTCGACCTTAGCGGAAGCAGCATCACCATTATTCTTTTTTAATTTTTTCAGTTGCTTCTTGCTTAGCTTTGTATCATCAACGGCACTAGGTTTAGATGACTTAGAAATCAGGTTATCGAGGGAATTTTCTTCATTAATTTCGTCCGCTGGGCGTTTGTTTTTTCCTTTCTTCTTCTCCGCAGCTTTAACAAGTTTAGGTACTTCTTCATCTGCCGAATCGACTTCAGTAATTCTAGGGTTCTCAAGAGTGTCTAGTTCATCGCTTTCTTCGTCTAAGCCAACTTCAAGCTCATCTTCGTCTGGCGATAAATCATAATCTTCATCCTCATCGGAGTCGTATTCTTCATGATTATGTGCATCGTCTGCAATCACATAATTGCCCGTCAAATGGACAGTGAGACCACCGGTAACCTGGAAATATACGATCTCGTCTTCTCCAATTGTTATGTCTAGGGGTTGTTGGTAATGCTGTAGTTCGTTAACTTAAATCTATTAAGGGACGAACAAGACTCATACCTTTTCCGAGTCCAATGTGCAAAGGACGAACTCCTCAAATTTGTCCTCATCGCTCTCACTACTGGCGTCGGAATTAGAGTCGTTGTCTTCATCAGCTGTAGCTCTAGCTTTTCCCTTTTTATCACTTTTTGAGCCTTTGGGAGCATCTTGCATCTCTTCGTCTGAACTTCCAGCTTTAACAGAATCTAAAAGCTGTTGTATAGCTGCGGCTTTTCTGGCTTTTTTTGTCTTGCTTGGATCACTCGGACCAGAATTTTCCTCCTCTGATTCATCATCCTCTGATGAGTCATCGTCGAGCAAGAAATTTTTATCATCCGAAGAGTCTTCGTCATCTTCATTTGGCACTTCACGAATGATTTTTAAAGTTGCGCGGGAATTGCGCGACTCTTTACTTGCACCTGAGCTTTCAGAAGACTCGTTGGGATCAATGGCAGCCATAGTAATGCGAAACTAAGGCATATTAGTTGACTCGTTTGATTTTTATGTTTAGGAAAGAAGCACTGATGTCTACAATCTTCCTATACTTACAGTTGAAGGAAAGTCCGGAACGGCAGGAACAAGCGTTCCATCACATGGAACTTCGAGTCCATAGAGGGCAACTAATGGTTTTAGAAAGATTTTATTCCAGCAAGCAAGTTTGCAACTTACCAGGTATAAAAGGCATTTTGCCCGACTTTTTGTCACGCAGGGTAGTTCAATCTAATGGCTTGGGTTGTTAGAAGAGCTTGATCTAAACAGTAGATTAGAAAATTCTGTCAACGTAAATCAGTTTTAAAAGAGAAATTTTCGTTCTACTCTTGTTGACTTGGAAAAAAAAGTATTTAGATTAATAATTGGATGAAGGCTAATCCCCATTCGGTACAAGCGCAATTTGATGGGAAATCTCATTGGGTAACTGCTGACCCATCGCGTAAAGCTAGTTATGATTTCATCAAAAAATAATGTACATGAACATGCAGTTATTCCCTTCATAATTCTCGGAAAATGAAACGAGTTAATCCTCCTCACTTTATGCCTCGAAAGTATGCCTCTACCAGCGCGCGCTCTTTCGGCTATTCATATCTAGTAGTTAGTGACGACTGTTCATTATCTTAAAGTGTCCATGGCGACATCTGTCGATCACTTATTAAGACGAATTTCAATTACAATCGTCTTTTTATACAATCAATTTTATAATTATCACTGAACTTTAATATTCTGTCCCTCGATGAATATCAAAGAAGCCGATCCGCTTTATTTCCACGTCCCTGGAGTATCCATCGACTCTTGTTAAAACTTGAAGTTATAGGAAGTATTATTAAAGATATTTAGTGATGGTGGATGATCTATTCTGATCTATTCTGATGAAAATGTTTGTAAATATGCGGAAAGCAAACGCTTATGAAACAAGTAAAACTATGTCTTTTATTCGTGTCTACCCTATGTTGCTCTAGGTGGCTGGGAGAATTAATACATGCAACGCGTCTAATGATTAGTTATCAATAAATACATGTATTAAAGAAAACTAATCCTATTTTCCGACAGTAAAGATATATCATGATATGTTCTTGAGAACAGTCTATATGTATTATAGAGGCTACCTATTTTCAGCTCTCAACCTGTAGGCGAATGCCAAATTATAACATCCCTTTCTCTTACGTCAAGACTCTAGAGATGAGCAGCTTATGAAAAGTTTAATTACTTTCTTTGATTGTGGTAG
>JAATOF010007736.1:0-15759 GCA_013170925.1 Podosphaera leucotricha
CCCGACATGTTTATCAGACTTTGATCCGGTGTGGCCGAGTCCCATCAGGTGGGGCACGGCGCGCACGGGTTAGTTAACCTGCGTCTGAGCTGGCAGAAGCTTGATGATGCCCTGGGCTGCGGCAGATGCAGCAGCGTCCGCCGTCTTGCCCCAGGCTCCATCGAGAGATCCTTGCGGAATCTCGTTTTTCTGCGACACCGTTCCGAGCTTCTTGCCCTTCGGGTCCTTCACGTCCCAGTCGATCTGGATCGGCTGTTTGCCGTTCTGACCCTGGCCAACGACGACCTTGCCTTCGACCGTGTACGTCTGAGCAGAGGTCGCGTTCGTGAGCGAAATGCCGCTGCGCGTCAGCTCACGCTGGATCGCACCGGTAAGAGCGACGCTGCCGTCTCCAGGGGCCCCGACGACGCTCGGAACCATCGCGGTGACGGCGCCGGAGCGAGCGATGCTGCCCGTGGTCGGCGGACCACCGGCTGCCGACGGAGCAGCAGCAGGGGTCGCGTAGGACGTCGGAGCAGCGCCGGAAGGCGGAGCCGTGCTGCCCGTGGACGACGGAGAGTTCATGGCAACGGCCGCAGAACTCTGTGTCGGCAACCATGTCACGAGAGATCCGGCGGTCTTGCTGGAGATCGTGCTTACGACCTGAGGCGTGACCGAAGACCACGGATCTTTCGACTGCGCACCCGAGAGCACTTCTTCGCCGGTGATGCGGTTGACGCGCTTGCCGGCGGGATCCGTCACGTCCCAGATGTACGAAACTTTGGTGCGGCCCTTCTCACGCGCGGAGACCACATAGCCACGCAGCGTGAACTCTGCCTTGGCGTTGGGATCTTTCGCGACCGTGATGCGCTGCGCTTCGATCGCGCTCGCGAGCTGGGTCTCGAGCTGCTTCGCCACCGTGTCGGGGGCGCCGATCACAGGAGCGATGGCGATCTTGGCGAGCTGTGCGTTCGCGGCCGGAGGTTGTCCTGCGGCAAGCGATGTGTCGGCGGAAAGGTCCGTCGGCATGCTGAAGATGTTAGCGCCGGTCTCGCAACCCCCGAGGCCCAAGCCCAAAAAAGTAGCTAGGACTGCAAACACGATCGACTTGTTTCCACGCCGTGCCGCAGCAGCATCAATGGTCGTCACGATGACGTCCCCCTATGAATGATCCGCTGTTCCCCGGCGGCCGGCGTACTAACTTTGCGGCCATCCCTCAGAAAAACACTGCCGGTACACATTCGAGTCCTGTAGCTAGACACCCGCCATGCGTCCAGACGGAATCGAGGTGAAAACGACGACGTGGCTAATTCTATCCGCAACATCCACAAGCTGGCTGTGGATTTTGCAGTTAGGCCACAACAATGGCGGAGATTTGGCGCCCGTAATCGACCTCTTTTCGATGAGTTGCACGGCGGAAACTGAAGAACATCGATTCGTTTTCGTAGGTGCAGGGCGAATGTTGCTCGGTGTGATGCAATCCGAGTGCTCCCAGACGAGACATGACATACGACGGCAGATCGAAATGGGGCGTCTTGCGGCCCTTCGGTATGGTAAAGAAGCGTGCGTTGGCGGGATCGGCCTCTTCGAAAGCCTGCACGAATTCGGGTCCGACCTCATAGGAATTCGGTCCGATCGAAGGTCCGAGCGCCGCGAAGATCCGGCTGCGGTCGGCACCGAGACCTTCCATGGCGACGACCGTTGCCTCGAGCACGCCGCCCATCGCACCGCGCCAGCCCGCATGCGCAGCTCCCACGACGCCGGCCTCGGCATCCGCGAAAAGGACGGGCGCGCAGTCGGCTGTGAGGATGCCGATCACCAGTCCGCGCTTGCGCGTCACCAGTGCGTCACCCTCGGGAAGGCTCTCGCGCGGTACGAGGCTGTCCACCACGTGCGCTTTGCCGCTGTGGACTTGGTAGATCGTCTGCACGTCGTCGCCGAAGCCGCCGAGGTGCTCGGCAACCCGCGACCGGTTCTCGATCACGGCCACGGGGTCGTCCTTCGAGCCCGCGCCGCAGTTAAGGCTGGCGTAAAGCCCGCGCGACGTGCCGCCCTGACGGGTGAAGAAGCCATGGCGGATGCCCGGCAGGATGGAGAGGCTGTCGGCTTGAAGGGGGCTCAGCATGGGGCTCGCTTTGCAAGTTTCGACGTTGAAGGAGGCGCCGACCGATTTAGGCAAGGCCCGGAAGCGGCGCAAGGTCTGGCGATCTGAGACCGAGGGCAAGAAAGCGCGAGCCCATGCCCGTTGGCGCGATGAGGCGCGCGACGCCAACCTCGATTTGACCCGCGCGTGCCGGATTGGCGCTCATAAGACGCGACGCGCGCTCGATGATCCCGAGCCGCCCCAGAAACTCACCCTGCGGCACCGTCCCGTCGGTGTGAAGTCTTGCGTTTTGGCAGGCATTCGCGAAGCGCTCGAAATCGACCTGCGCGGAGAGGTCCGTTTCCCCAGGCGCATGAAACGGCGACACGTGAGCCTGCCCCGCGACGCCCTGCAGCGTTTCGCCAAAACCGGTCTCCGCATGCCCGTAGTCGATGAACAGCGCTGCAAGCGGAGCAGTCGCGGCGCGCTTGCCGAGCGATTGAGCGAGCGCCTCGAAGGAAGCACACGTTTCGAGGATATTGCCTTCGCCAGCAGGCCGATCGGGCGGACACGAAGTCGGAGAGCTGATTTCTGGCCCGGTAATGACGACGAGCGCCGCCGTCTTCTCGTCCAGCGCGATCATGCGCGTATGCCAGGAGCCATCCGTGAACACGGATTGCGAGATGGGCAGCGCGTCAAGGAACTCGTTCGCGATGACGATGGTCGGCTCCGCGGCAATACCAGGCGGCGGCGCAAGCGCCTGCAGAGCGTCGTCATGGAAATGCAACGGGACGCCGCAATCCGCCAATGCCGCCTGCTGAGCGGCCCGCAACGTCACATTGCTGTCCACCAGATGAACCGAGACCACGTCGCGGAAGCCCGGCACGATGCGCACGGCGCGCAACGCATCCCGCATCAGCGTTCCGCGCCCCGGTCCAAGCTCCACGAGATTGAGCTTCGAAGGGGAGCCCATCTGCTGCCATACGACGGCGCACCAGAGCCCGATCAACTCGCCGAAAACCTGGCTGATCTCAGGCGCCGTGACGAAATCGCCATCCGCCCCGATCGCAGTTTGATGGCGGTAGTAGCCATGATCCGGGTCGGCGAGGCACATCTGCATGTAGACGTCGATGCCGATCGGTCCCTCGCGCCGGATGCGCTCTTTGATTTTGAGCGCAAGCGGCGTGTCATGGGTGCTGCCCTCCGGGAGCCCGCTCATTGCGGACGTGCGGACGCCGCGCGCCGCTGGGCGTACCAGACGACGATCAGGCCGACGGCGAGCATGGGCAGCGAATAAAGCTGACCGGCGGTGAGCGGCCCGGCCATGAAGTGCGGCTCGCGGAAGAACTCCGCGGTCGAACGTCCGAGGGCATAACCGATGAGGAAGACGCCGGAGACCATTCCGGGGCGTTTCAACGCGCCGAAGCGATGCGTTAGCACTCGCAGCACGAGGAAAAGCAGAAGCCCTTCGAGCGCGGCTTCGTAGAGCTGGCTCGGATGACGAGGAACATCACCTGCGGGGCAGAAACCTCCGTGCATGATCTTGATGCGGTCGTTGCAGAAGGTCATCGCCCAGCTCACGTCCGTGAAGCGGCCCCAAAGCTCGGCATTGGCGAAGTTGGCGAGCCGGCCGAAGAAAAGCCCGATCGGCACGGCCGCGGTGCAGAGGTCCATCGCACTGAGGAAGTTGACGCCGTTGCGGCGCGCGAACAGCCATCCGGCCAGAATGACGCCGCCGACGGCGCCATGGAAGCTCATACCGCCCTTCCAGACGGCGAACACCTGCAATGGGTCCGCAAGGTAGGTAGAGGGCTCGTAGAGCAAGATATAGCCGAGGCGTCCTCCAAGAATGACGCCGAGCGTAATGTAGAGCAGGAGATCGTCGACCTTTCCAAGGTCGAACGGTGGCGTGTTGCCGGCCCACAGTTTGGGTTGGCTGATAAGGCGCCGGATGTAGAGCCAGCCGAGCACGAGGCCAGCCAGATACGACATTCCGTACCATTTGATCGCGACCGGGCCGATGGCGATCGCATTCGGGTCGATGTCGGGAAACGGAATGGCGAGCGGCATCATGCTCCAGGATCTCGGCGCTGAATTTCTAAAAGGATGGCGGCGCTTGCCGCGGCGGGCGGACGCTGCCGGGTCTCGGTTGCCAAGTCAAGCAACCCCGTCTTGGCTTGAACGTCCGGCTGCGAGATACCATAGTCCCGTCACGTGACAGGGCGACCATACCGCAGTGCGGTGCGCCCGCCGGTCGCAATGGGCCGGAAACGAGACAAGCACGAGGAAATCAGATGACACAGACGTCGAACCGCCTGCTGGACGAGGTCGCGAAGTTGATGACCGATGCCGCGGGCGCAGCTCAGGGCTTGCGCCAGGAGGCGGAGACCTTGATGCGGTCGCAGGCGGAGAAGATCCTCGCAAGCATGGACATCGTGAAGCGCGAGGAGTTCGAGGCCGCGAAGGCCATGGCTGAGAAGGCGCGCATCGAGAATGAGCGTCTTGCGGGTCTCGTTGCAGCGCTCGAAGCGCGTCTGGCGGCGCTCGAAAACAACAGCGTCTGAGCGAAGCAAATCGCGGCAGCCAGGAATTCGCCGCGTCTGTCGAGTGCTTGAGCGCCATTTCCACACTTGCGAGTAGAAGAGACTGCATTTCGTCGTGCAAATGTCTCGAATTGATGCGTAACCGCCGCATCTGAGCGCGCTATTCCACATTGCTCGTGGACAAGGGGTGGGTCGCCTTGCGACTCGCGCGCCCCTCTGTTTTCGTCGCGGCCATCGAGTGCTTCCGCAAGGAGGAAATCTCGATGAGACTTCGAAATGAAATCCCCTGGGACAAGTCGCATTTGCCCCAATCCCGTCATGGACCAAGCATGCAGTCGCCAGCTAAGAGCTAGATCATGATTGCTTCGGATGTTCACTCCGAAGCGCACATGGTCGGTCTCACTCTGGCGCCGCGCGCTCTGAGGTTTACCGGGTTTCAAGGAGCCAGAATGGCATCGTCCGAAAAGGGCCACGAGCGCCTCATCCATCCGATCGATCTCGTGGAGCAGCTTGCAACGAACTACGATTGGGCGACCGATCGCCTGGGCGATGACGAGCTGACGCTGGTCGTCGGAGGAAATTGGACCGACTATCACGTTTCGCTCAACTGGCGAGACGACCTCGAGGCGTTGCATCTCGCTTGCGCCTTCGACTTCCGCGTTCCGGAAACCCGCCTGAACGAGATGTATCGCCTTATCGCTCAGATCAACGAGCAGCTCTGGCTCGGCCATTTCGACCTGTGGACCCAGGAAGGCCTCGTCATGTTCCGCCATGCGTTGCTGCTGAATGGCGCGGTGGTCACGCCGGGGCAGTGCGAAGCGGTGCTGAAGGCGGCGCTCGAGTCCTGCGAGCGGTATTATCAGGCCTTCCAGTTCGTCGTCTGGGCAGGTAAGGAGAGCCGGGAAGCCCTCGTCTCCACAATGTTCCAGACCGAGGGTCAAGCCTGAGCCTGAGCGAGATCTTGTCAGATTGAAAATCTGACGTCCTGATCGTGAGAGCGCTCCAACGGGCTCGCAACCGGTCGGGTATCAAGATGTCCTTTGCATTCGACGGACCGCTCCTTCTCGTGGGTGCGGGCAAGATGGGCGGCGCGCTGCTCGAGGGGCTGATCGCCAGGGGGCTCGATCCGCGCCGCGTGTGCGTGCAGGACCCCAAGCCCCCCGCCGAGGTCGCGGAGCTGCTCGCGCGGCATGGCATCACCGCCGAATCCTGTATTGCGCAAGCCTCGAAAGCACCGGGCGTCATCATCGCCGCGGTGAAACCTCAGGTCATGGACAGAGTGTTTCCGCCGGTCGCGGCACTGGCAGGATCGCACACGCTCGTCATTTCCATTGCAGCCGGCCGCAAGATCGCGAGCTTCGAAGCGCACTTGCCGGATGGTGCCCCGGTCGTTCGCGCCATGCCGAACACTCCGGCCGCCATTGGCCGCGGCATCACGGTTTGCGCGGCCAATCCGCATGTCACACTCGCTCAACGCGCCCTATGCGAGAACCTGATGGCTGCGGTCGGGGAGGTCGCCTGGGTAAGCGATGAAGCGCAGATGGACGCCGTCACGGCTGTCTCGGGGTCCGGTCCCGCTTACGTGTTTCTGATGGCTGAAGCTCTGGAGAAAGCAGCAATTGCCGCTGGCCTGGACGCAGCCCTCGCGCGCCAGCTCGCTCGCGCGACCGTTTCGGGCTCCGGCGAGCTTCTGGCTCAATCGGGGCTCGATGCATCCGTTTTGCGCCAGAACGTGACCTCTCCAGGCGGCACGACGGCGGCAGCCCTGTCGGTGCTCATGGCGGAAGGTGGTCTCGAAGCTCTGCTGGAGAAGGCCGTAGCGGCCGGTACGCGGCGCGGTCGCGAACTTGCGACGTGAAGCCGTGCGAGCAGCAACCGCAAGAATTGGCGTGCTCGAAGCGGTCAGTGCGGCGTTTTTGAAAATCGGGGTTTGATTATCCGAGGGTCGTAGCCGCGAGCTGGCGCCATGATCATGGCGTGTCAGAACGCCCGGCTCGCGGCCACGTAACCTCGTATCGGACCCGAGCGGGCCAATGGGCCCCGGCGAACGGATCCTTATTTGTGACTTGGGGCGGCGGGATCTTCCAAGCAAGGAGGATAGCTTGTCGATCCGGTGAACCGCCTTCCGTGCCACACCGGGGGCAGGTGGCGGCCTGCTGATCCGGCTGTTTGGGTATCGACGCCGCTGCAAGTGCAGCATCACCCTCACGCATTGAGTTATGCTATACTGTAACAGTGCGCGCAACGCGGCATTTTTCCCAGTCACGGACTTGTGTAGGGACGTGCGCACAAAAGAAAAACGGGCCAGCCAAATGGCCAACCCGTTGCTAAAAATAGGAAAAACTAGAGATTTCTAATGTGTCGCTCGCGGCACGACGTCGGAAACTACCCCGCTCCTTGCATCGCAAAGCGCTTCGTAGTCGAGGCCGTTCGTCCGAAGCTGGAAGCGGTACATCGGCCGCCCGTCCGGGCTTGTCTCGGTGCTGTGACTCATCACGGCGCCCAAGGCTCCGACGGTCTTCGAGCAATGATCCGGAGGTGGCGTTTGCTGGGATACGGGCTCGGCCGCGAAGGCGGAAAACGCGAAGGCGGCAAACAGGGCCGTAGCTGCGTGGAGTTTGAAAGTCGGCACGGCACATCATCCTTTCGAGCAAGTCTGCACGAAAGAAGACATAATGAAATAACATTACGCAGCAAGAACGTGCGCGATAACGATCGTGTGAGGAGAAAACCGACGCCGGAGTAGGCCGCACGCATCGATAGATCAGGGTAGCGACAAACCTTAAAGCGGCAACGAGATGATCGCGCGCAGTCCACCCATCGAGCTTTCTCCAAGCGTGATATCGCCGCCGTGGCTTTTCACGATGTCGCGCGCGATGGCGAGACCAAGACCACTGTTTCCGTCGTCCTGGTTGCGTGACCGATCGATGCGATAGAACGGTTTGAACACGTTGGCCCGCTCGGACGCAGGAATGCCGGGGCCGTTGTCGTCGACCTCCACGCGCAGCCATTGCCCCTCGGTCGCCGCGCGGATCACGATCTGATCGCCATAGCGCACGGCATTCGAGACGAGGTTGGTGATCGCCCGCTTGAACGCGTGCTGCTTCAGCGGCAGCATGATGTCACCGCGCCGACGCCTGAGCTTGAGCTCGATCGACGTGCCATAGACTTGGCTTTCCTCGTACACCTCCTCGAGCAGCTCGGTGAGGTTCGTCATGATCGCTTCCTCGCCGCCGTCGCCGCGCGCGAATGCCAGATAGTCCTCCAGCATATGCTGCATCTCGTCGACGTCGGCCTTGAGCGACTGCACGTCCGGTCCTTCGCCCATGAACGCGAGTTCGAGCTTGAACCGGGTGAGCACGGTCCGGAGATCGTGGCTGACGCCCGCGAGCATTGTCGTGCGCTGCTCGACGTGCTGGCGGATGCGGTTGCGCATCTCGAGAAACGCGAGCGATGCCTGCCGCACCTCGCGCGCGCCGCGCACCTCGAAATCCTCGGGCACCGGCCGGCCCTTGCCGAATGCGTCCACGGCATCGGCAAGCCGCAGGATCGGGCGGATCTGGTTGCGCAGGAAGAGGATCGCGACCGTCAGCAGGATCACGCTCGTGCCGGCCATCCATAAGAGAAAAATGTGGGAGTTGGAGGCGTAAGTCTGCGTGCGAACCGCAAGAAAGCGCAGGATGGAATCCGCATGCTGGACGCGGATTTCGACGTGCCGCGATTGCCCGACCGTATCGATCCAGAACGGACGCTTGACCTGCCGCGAGATTTCGCGCGAGAGCGCCCGGTCGAGAAGATCGAAGAAAGGTTTCTGACGCGCCTCGGGAAGGTCTCCGGGCGGCAGGATCTGCATCGAGAGATTGAGCTTGTCGCGCGCGATGCGGATGATCTCGTCGTACTTGTCGGGCTTCGCATCGTCGTAGAAATCGATCAGCGCCGCGATGTCCCGGGCCGTCGTCTCCGAGAGACGCCGCGTCACGTTCTGCCAATGGCGTTCCATGAATACGAACGCAATGACGCCTTCGAGAACCACGATCGGCGCGATGATGATGATGAGCGCGCGCGCGTAAAGCCCTTTGGGCATCGACTCGGCCAGCAGCCCCATGAAGCTCTGGTGCCAGACCCGGAGCTGCTTGAAAGCCGTCGTCGAAATATCCTTGAGAGACCGAAACGCCTGTCCGGCGCGGCCTGAAGCGTTCGTAAAAGGCCCGAGAAGGTCCACGCTAGTCTGTATAGAGAATGTATCCCTTGCCGCGCACGGTCTGGAGGTAAACCGGGTTCGAGGGATCGGTTTCTATTTTGCGGCGGAGCCGATTGATCTGGACGTCGATGGCGCGGTCGTTGCCGGTTGTGTCGTCCGTCGCCAGTTCGTGTCGTTGGATCGGCACCCCCGGCTTCTGTGCGAACTGGCGTAAGAGATCGCGCTCGCGCTCGGTGAGTTTGACGGTCTCGTTGTTCCGGCGCAGTTCGCCGCGCGCCGTGTGGAATACCAGAGTACCCATGCGAACTTCGTCGGAAGGCGCCGCCGTCGCGGCTTGGCTCGCCTGCCCACGCCTCAGAATATTGCGGAGACGAAGCAGAAGTTCACGAGGTTCGAACGGCTTCGGCACGTAGTCGTCGACACCCGCTTCTAGCCCCTCGATGCGCTGCTCCGGCTCGGCCCTGGCCGTCAGCATGCAGATCGGGATGTCGCGTTGCCGTTTGATCTCGCGCGCGAGTTCGAGCCCGCTGATGCCGGGCATCATGAAGTCCAGGAGCACGATGTCGAAGTCGAGGCCCCTGAGAGAGGCTTGCGCCATGGAGGCGTCAGCAGCCGTGGTGACGCGAAAGCCTTGCGAAAAAAGATACCGCGCAAGCAGATCGCGGATCTTCTGGTCGTCGTCGACGATCAGAACATGCGGAGCGTCGTCCGGAAGCGGTTCTGCCCGGTGGCTGGATAACGAGCTCATGCACGCCCCTCCTCGTCGGTCTCGCTTGCGGGAGCCAAAACGCGAACCAGGGCTTCCACCTGCGTACGATCTTCTTCGGAGATCATCGCCAGAAGGAACCGCCTCGTCGCAGCTTCCGCGTCAGGCCCCGCAGCTTTGAGTGCCGCTTCCACACGCTGGACCTGCAACTCGGTCAGGCGCTCGGCGAGCCTCGTCCCCTTGATCGTCACATAGAGCAGCCGCTCGCGACGATCTTCTGCCCCCGCCTTTTGCGTGATGAAGCCATCTCCGACGAGCTGTTTCAACACGCGAGCCAGAGACTGCTTCGTGATCTTTAGAATCTCGAGAAGGTTGGCAACTCTGAGGCCGGGGTTGCGATGCACGAAATGCAGAACGCGATGGTGCGCCCGCCCGAAGCCGTATTGGGCGAGAACGGCGTCCGGATCGCCCGTGAAATCACGGTAGGCAAAAAACAGAAGCTCCACGTGTGCCACGAGATCCGGTCTGTCTTGCGCGCGCAAGTCCCCGTCTCCGGCGCTGCTGCGCTGGGGGCCGTTGCGCCGGGTCGAGGACGGGTCTCGAGTTATGTCAGCCATGTTGACATATTTGAAGGCCATTGGTACTCCTGGCAAGTCATTTTCATTGACCCGCAGCAATCGGGACATGCGCCGGCACGGGCGCAAAGCTCCGCTTTTTCGCCCGCCGAGCGCAGCGAAGAAGTTGCTCGGGTACGGGCGCCAGACAAGCGGAACCCGACATACGGAACCGAATAGGACCTCATCATGGCTGAGCTTGTTCCTTACCACGATCGTGACGGCTTCATCTGGTTGGACGGCAAGCTCGTTCCCTGGCGCGAGGCGAACATCCACATCCTCACCCATGCCCTGCACTACGGCAGCGCCGTTTTCGAGGGTGAACGCTCTTATGGCGGCGAGATCTTCAAGCTCACCGAGCACTCCGAGCGCCTCATCGAGAGCGCGCGCATTCTGGAGTTCGAGATCACGCAGAGCGTCGCCGAGATCGATCAGGCTTGCCGCGATGTGATGGCGGCCAACAAGCTGGTCGACTGCTATGTGCGCCCGATCGCGTGGCGCGGCAGCGAGCAGATGGGCATCTCTGCGCAGCAGACAAAAACGCATCTTGCGGTCGCGGCTTGGGAATGGGGATCTTATTTCCCCATGGAGCAGCGCCTCAAGGGTATCCGCATCGGACACGCCAAGTACCGCCGTCCCGATCCGACCACCGCGCCCTCGCGCGCCAAGGCTGCTGGCCTCTACATGATCTGCACCGTCGAGAAACATCGTGCCGAGCGCGCAGGCTACGCCGACGCCCTGATGCTCGATTGGCGGGGCCGCGTGGCGGAGTGCACGGGCGCCAACATCTTCTTCATCAAGGACGGCGTCATTCATACGCCGGAGGCGGACTGCTTCCTCAATGGCATCACGCGTCAGACAGTGATCGATCTTGCGAAGAAGCGCGGCTACGAGTTGAAAGAGCGCGCCATCATGCCGGACGAGCTCGCAGGCTTCTCCGAGTGCTTCATCACTGGCACGGCCGCCGAGGTCACGCCGGTATCCGAGATTGGTGATTTCAAGTTCAAGCCGGCTCAGATCACGGAAACGCTGCTGAACGACTACATGACGCTCGTTCAGCCCGGCAAGAAGCTCGCCGCGGAATAGCGGCTGAGAAATAGGGATCGAGAAAGCGCGGGATCTGCTCCCGCGCTTTTCTTTTTTCAGAACTGCGGCCCGAGATTGTAGCTGCCGATGAGCTGATTGTAGTCGTGCATCAGGCGGCCGGGCGAACCTTCGACCATCCATTCGCCGCCACCCGAGCTCAGGATCATCTTCTCGCCGGTGGTGTAGGGAACCTTGTCGCGCACGCGGCGCATCAATTGCTTGGACGTGACCAGGAGCGATTTGGCTGAGCCCATGAAGCTCGAGCCGATGTTGCTGTCCTTGTTCGCACCCGCGTAGGTTTCCGTCTCCTTTACGATCGTCTCATACGCATTGAGCGTCTCGGTGATCTTGGGGAGATCGGGTTTGGCCGCGCTCTGCGCTCGCATCAGGCGCTTGGCGTGCATCATCAGAGACTGAATGTGATAGCGCCCCTTGCGCCCTTCCGCGCTCTCGATGTCGAGAAGCTCGTCCGCCGCGAGCACGTCCTGCACCACGTCGATGCCCGAACGTAGGGCGCCGTCGGCAATTGCGAACGCCTCCCAGGCGGCAACCAGCTTCGGGTGCAGCGCCTTACCCTTCGCCATCTTGTCGTCTTTGTAGTTTTCCTGGGTGTAGTAGTCGTCGGCTTCCTTGAGCAGCGGTTCGAGCGTGCCCGCAGCCGCCGCGTAAGCCGATGCGGCGGCCTCCAGTTCGGCATTACGGGGTTCGAGCGCGTTCGCTTCCTCGACGCCCTTCCGGCAGTCGGCCGTATCGTAGATCGTGTACGTGCCGTAGATGATCCGTTCCTTGCCTGTCGGACCCTTCTTGCCGACCCAGCTGAAGTAGCGCTCACGGGAATCGAACGCGCGCTCCGAGAGGCGGTTGAGGCATTCGACATACGCGTTAATCTTCTGCGTCAGCGTCGATGTCTCAGCCCGAGCCGGGCTGTTGCCGAACAGTTGCGGCAGCAGGGCTGCCGCGATTGCCAAAACCGTGAAGCGTTTCAAGCTCATTTTGTCTCTCGTGAACGGCCGCCAGCAGAAAAGTCCATGTATCGTCGTTGTTTAGGGGCGCGCGCCGCCCATGCGCAGCGCCCTTGAACGCGTGAGCCAAAAATAGCGAGTTCCTAACCTAAATACATGACTGTGCGGCGGTGCCGTTTGCCATGTCACAGAAAGTGGCAGAAAGTGGGCAGCGTGGATCTACAGCCACGAAGCTAAGTCACGAGACCTGTGCCATGACCACTCTGCGTAAAGCGGGGATCGGCGCCGCAACTCTGACGCTGATCTTCTTCTCTTCCATCGCGCTCTCGTCGCCGAGCCTCGCCCAGGAAGGGCCGGGCGGCACGATCAATCCCGGCCGCGATTGCCGTACGATCACGACATGCAACTTCAGCAAGGGCGGAAGCTATCGCGGATGCTTGTCGTCCTACAGTTGTCGCGTATGCCGTTATGTGGCGTCGAACTGCGCCATCGGCGGTACACGCAAGCGATGCCACACCTCCGTTTGCTCCTGGGGCTAAGCCCGTGTAAGTCCTGCCGGAAAAATAAAAGCCGGAGGACGAGCGCGTGTACGACGTTGCGATCATTGGCGCAGGCCACAACGGGCTGACCGCCGCGGCTTATCTGGCTGGGGCCGGCTTGAAGGTCGTCGTTCTGGAAAAGAACGCGCATGTGGGCGGTGCGGCTTTCTCCGAAGAATTCCATCCCGGCTTTCGTAACTCAGTGGCCGCCTACACGGTGAGCCTTCTCAACCCGCGCGTGATCCGCGATCTTGAACTTCACCGGCATGGCCTCGCGATTGTCGAGCGACCTGTCGCAAACTTCTGGCCGGTCGATCGGGAGCGATCCCTGCTCATGCCGTACGGTCTTGCGGCCCGGCAGAAGGCAATCGCCGCCTTTTCGGAGCGAGATGCGGCGAACCTTCCGGCCTACGATGCAGCACTCGAAAGCGCAGCCGCTGTACTGAAACGTCTCGTGCTGGAAACTCCGCCGAATGCGGGAGGCGGGCTCAAGTCCCTTTGGAATGCGATGCGGCTATCGGGCTCGATCCTGAAATTGCCGCTCGCCGTACAGCGCGATCTCACGAGCCTGTTCACGGAAAGCGCATCGGACTTTCTGGCTCGCTGGTTCGAAAATGACACTGTTAAAGCCGCATTCGCCTTCGATGGCATCGTCGGCACCTACGCCGCGCCGTCCACGCCCGGAACGGCGTACGTGCTTCTGCACCATTGCTTCGGCGAGGTGAATGACAAGCCGGGTGTCTGGGGTCACGCGCTGGGCGGCATGGGAGCGATCAGCGCTGCGATCGCGAGCGCCGCGCAGGAGAAAGGCGCCGAGATCCGCACTGGCACAGCCGTGCGGGAAGTGAAAGTCGTCAACGGACGCGCGGCAGGCGTCGTGCTGGCGGATGGCAAAGTGATCGGCGCACGCGCCATCGCTGCGGCCGTCCCGCCCAAGCTTCTGTTCTCGCGCATGGTGCCATCGGGAGCCGTCGAGCCCGGTGTGCACACCAGACTATCGAACCTCAAGTCCGGCTCCGGCACCTTCCGCATGAACGTCGCTTTGTCGGAACTGCCGGACTTCACCTGCCGCCCTCGCGCAGAGTACGGCACCGATCACCTTGCGTCCGGGATCGTCATCGGCCCGACGCTCGAATACCTGGAGCGCGCCTGGCTCGACGCGCGGATCGGTGGCTGGTCGAAGGAACCGGTCGTGGAAATGCTGATCCCGTCCACGCTCGATCCGTCCCTCGCGCCGCCCGGCAAGCATGTGGCGAGCCTGTTCGTACAACACGTGGCGCCCCATCTTCCTCAGCCGCGGACGTGGGCCGATTCCGCCGAGAAGGAAGCCTTCGCCGATCTCGTGATCGAGACGGTCACACGCCGCGCGCCGAATTTCAAAGCGTCCGTCCTTGCGCGCCAGACCCTCTCGCCCCTCGACCTCGAACAGCGCTTCGGCATGATCGATGGCGACATCTTCCACGGCGCTCTCTCGCTCGATCAGCTTTTCTCGATGAGACCCGTTCTGGGCCATGCCGATTACCGCATGCCGCTAGAGAGACTTTACCTCTGCGCTTCGGGGGCGCACCCGGGGGGCGGCGTGACCGGAGTGCCCGGCAGAAACGCCGCGCGTGAAATAATCCGCGATCTAAAAGGCCTTGGCATCATCTAACGTTCACAGAGCGTCCTGCATCGGACATTCTACTTTTAACAAGCGATTAACAATATCAAGCCTATGATTTTATTGGCAAAAAATTTACAAATAGCGGTCCCTAAACGGAACCGAAATTAACTCTTTGTAAAGCGAATAAACAGAGCCTCTGTCTCAAGACGAATCTGATGATTCAAGGGGATGCGAGATGGGCAAGCTTTCGGTGTTCATGGCCATGAAGAGAGATCTGGCCTTCGAGTTTGAGCGCGAGCTGCGGGCCGTCCGCAACTTGATCCTCGGAGTGTCGCGGCTTTCTGGCTCTGAATACACCATTGAGCTTTACGGCAATGAAGGCTTCGTCGCCGGAAGCCGGGCTCGCGCAGCATTCATCGAAGCTTTCCACGCCGCGACCCACGAGGCGTTGGTGAAATATGCCCACGATCTCGCGCACGAATGCCTTGAGCACGGCATGGATCAGGACATGGTTGGGAGCGCACTCGGAGGCAACCCCTCGCTGCATCCGCTCCGTGCCTTGCGCGAGCAGTTCGAGCAACTGCAGCAGCAGGCACAGCAGCAGCAACAGATGCAGCAGCCGATGGCCATGCCGATGCCGCCCATGCCGCAGCATCACCAGTATTCGCCGCAGCATCAGGCTCACGCAGACGGTAACACTGTCCGCCTAGCTGTCTGCGCATAATCACGCCGTTAAATTCCGAATAATGGGGGCGTCGTCCGATCCTGTAGGTCGGGCGGCGCCTCGACGCTATTTGATGCGCGCGGCACGGAGAGATCAGGCTGCTATGATCAGCCGTGACCAACCGCGACACGGGAAACGCGCATGCGATTGCTGATTGCAGGCTGGCATGGCCAAGTGGCGCGCGCTCTGATTGAAGCCGCGCCATCGAGGCATGAAATCAAGGCCCTGGCGGCAGGACGCCCCGCGCTCGACGTGCGTGACCCGCGCTCCATCGAGCGGGCGTTCGGCGACCTCGAACCCACCGTCGTCATCAATACGGCTGCCTATACGGCCGTCGACAAAGTAAAAAAAATAAATGATTCCGTCAAACATGAGACAATCGACGCCTGGTACTTTATCAAATCCTAGTTTTTGAAGTTCTTTCTCCACCGTTTGAGCCCATAGAAGTGGCGATCTTGGCAAGCCATATAATGCACGTTGTAACCTTACTTTCTTTCCTTTAACTTCAAATCCAGGAGGCAGATCGCAAATTACGACCTCATCTAATGTACTATTAAGGAAAGCGTTGACAGCGTCAAGAGATATCATTTCCATGTTGAATGCTGCTAATAAAGACATGAGTGCCCGAAAAGTGCTCACAGCTAGTGTTGCTACGAACGTGTCACGAGTACTTCGATATAGGGCTCCTTGCACACATATTCTTGCTTTGTGTTTTAAAA
>JAATOF010007743.1:0-17486 GCA_013170925.1 Podosphaera leucotricha
AACAAGGTATTACCCTTGTAATTTAGACAATTGCTGCTGAGATTCATGAGAACTCTGCTTTGAAGTGTAACCATGTTGACGACGCCTGATCGTAGCTTCAAATACACCGTACGACTTTGCAGCGTCTCGAATTGATAAGCTTTTATCAGATTCGAGATTTTCAAGAGCAAATTGAATCATGGACTCGTTTGGAGACATTTTAATTTACGTGGGGGTGAGATAATGGCAGATTTAAAATGTTCTATTCGTGGTTCATAGTGCGTCGGTTCCAGGGCTTTTAGTATAAGTCATACTATACTGTCATAAATATTTTCCCTGAATAATAATTTGCATATACCACAGCCCCCGCGCCAAGATTCGGTTAAAATATTGTGCCAAGACAACTTTTCACTGTGCTTTCGGAGTTGTGAAATTATTTTACATTATCTTGATGTGTACATGTAGTCTGAAAAATCGTTATATGTACCACTTTGACTAAAATATCGTTTTTAGTGACACATCGAGGCGAGCCAATGCCTCATAAACCCCCACTTAAAATATTCGAAAATTACCCGAATTTCAACCCCATTTCAACTTTATCTATGCACAATTAAATCAAAATTGGAGGGATTAGATTTGTAGCTAAGGTTCTTGCGTATAAAAGTTCTTTGTTCGATTTTCAATTAAACCAATGCCGATAGTGCTGGACTTGTTGGCGCGCAGGGCTAAAAAATTGTGCGTCTAGTCAAGGGGCACCTTATATCTCAGTAATTCAGTAGTAGTTCCGGGCATCAACAAACTCTACATACTCTACTACTACGATATGCGATGAATACATCTCACGTACTAGAGTCTTCATTATATCATTATCTTAATTATTCTTCCATCTAAGCCCTAAATACCTCCTAGAATTCTATCTTCTGATAAGAAAATGAACGGGCAATGTTCACCACAAAAAGGGAGTGGTGAGGGTTCAAGAGTTCAGGGTCATACAATTCGAAGTCGGGTAGCTAGATCTATGGTCATAGAATATCTACTATAGAGAAACTAACTGCAGACGGATGGAAGAGTAGACAACTGGTTCTGTTGACCCCGTGAATTCGATAACGTGAGTCCTAGGCTAGGTAGTAATTTGCTCTGTTGACTCCCTACCCACAACATAGCTGACTGAATCGAGCTCTTCATCTTCACACGGTGCTAGCAGTAGACATCTAGTATGCTTATATATCAGGGATATTAAGTTAGAGAATCACAATATACTCGCGGTCGATGCCCCCACAGCTTGTCAAATATTCTCCCCAACAAGACTCAAATCTAACCAACTTCTACTATTTTCACCCTAAAATCTTATCAACTGGTATCTTCTCTCAAAGGCCCTCTGAAAGAAACGACGTAGTTGTCTATCTCAGCTATCCCCTTTGTCTGCCCTCAGTATTGTGGATACCAGACGGAGAATTTAAGATGTAGAGCACGAAGAGGGATAGGTTATATTGTTTATGGATAGTTAAGATTATATGAAGACCTCGACGAGCGAAAGGTAGATAGACACTGAGATACGAGGGAACTTTGAGTAAAGTTTAGTACGTGAGCTCAGGCGGCCATGAGCGAAGTGCAGCTAACAGGCTAAATATCAGCTTAATTTAAAACTCTGATCTCTCTTAGTCCTTCAAATTGTTGGCACGCTTCTCGGCTGACAGAGTATATTCATGGAATAGCATCTTCTCCGGTAGCCAAATTTTCTTTTTTTCAGTCCACATCACATCTGAGCTAGCTGTTGCAAAGGAACGCTCAGGTGTTAAAATATCATGGGTTTGAAAGATAGGATTGCCTTTGAGGTATCGTGTGCGGCGCGACGACGATGCTGTTGCTGTAGTCCAGAAAAATAGGCCAGGCGGCTAGCCTAAAAGTGAGCTTAGGGTCATGAGCTATGTGCGGTCACAACGAAATAAACGTTATTAAAGTTTGACAACAATGCTTGTCATCATCTAGTGTCTATCCGTCATCTAGTGTTGGCTGTTAGCATCTAGTAAATTCGGATATCTGGGAAATCGAAAAGCGGGTTACGGTAGACTCCTTCTCACCAGCATCCTTTCTAAACTCTCATATGGCTGGCTCATTTTAAATAAGTACGAGGGAAATAGCGGAGGTTTGCTAATTGAGGTTTCCCCTCAGCCCGTTGCCTTGGAGTCACCCACTCGACTCGATGTAATTAGCTGGCTCGAGCGCAGGTATTCGAAAAAATTCAGGCACTTGATGGGAATTGCTGCAGCCGGAAGGTTCATGTCAACCAGATATCATTAATACATTTTATGTCCTTATGGGAGCAGTGGCCCGGCCCAGAAATTTCCAGTATCTATGATAACTAGAGACTGCGAAGGGTGGTGGGAGAACTATTGGATATTATATCAACATAGAGACTTCCATCTCAAATAAAATCCATCCATTGAAAGATTGAGGCATCGCATCATTTTTTTTCCCGAAGTCTGTTGGGTGAAAGGAATAGCACGATTACATTCGCCGAAAATCTGAGTCGTGTTGAACAACAATTTAATGATTATAGACATGCACTGAATCACTTAATTTTTTAAAAGAGATACAAAATCATAACGCTGACCTACGCAGGGATCGAACCTGCAATCTCTTGATTCGTAGTCAAGCGCCTTGCCATTGGGCCAGCAGGCCATTTACCTTAAAGTTAGACGTTTTCACAAAATATACTATAATAAACCGTCTAACATTAACAATCACAATCGTTGCTTACATTGATTGTATGGAGGCACTGATTAATTATGTTAACGTTTTACATTCGCCGGAAGTTCAGAGTGCAGCACGGGCTAGGGATATCAGATTTTTCACAACACCTACCCACTTACCCGGACTGTATCTTTCCACCACCACTCGCACTCTCGCATCCATCCTTCCATTTTATGTTATTTCATATTAGACTCTTCTCATTGTTTAGATTCCCGCAATCACCTGATAAGTTTCAGATATCACGTGTCACTATCCAGTTATGAAATATGCAGTAAGTACATAGTAGATCTAAATAGATCATATCGATAGTTCACTTTCGTCGCCTAGGATTTTGGTGAGACTAACAATGATACGGGGGACAAGGATCAGTGGGTTCGTAACAAAATATAAGTCTTGTGCACTACCTCTCTATCTTAGCATTCCGAAAGTGAACACAACTTTCCTTCGCGACGTATTACAAATTAGTAAATTGACCCTTGCCACAGGTAGTTTGAGAATAGTCTTGCCCCGAATTAAGTGGGTGCATCACCTTTTGAAAGGGGGCCCTTTGCGAGCAAAATACAATCTCACGTGCTTATTCTTCCCATTAATTGTGGAACAGGGGTAAACTGGTTGCACTGATCGTTAATGACATTCGGTTGTTCTGACGACTAATGAAGCCATTTTTATGAGCCGCTTACGATTGTTGATCAGGAATAATCCTAGAAGAATTAACCATCTGTGATACAGCAAGAGCCCGCAGGTTCTTTTTCTGACTCCAAGAGTCTCTACCAGCAAGCTCTATCACTAAATATGACTATATAATTGCATGTGTTGTCCGTGACGATTCATAAGGACGTGACTTAATGACTAATCGCGCCTGTTACATTTACTTGACCGTAATAATATTGTCCCGAACTTCAAAATTTTCAAAGCTCCATGCATAGACATAGACTTAAATAGCGCTAATCCTCTCACACTTTAGCGCTTGGGCCTCAGAACAGATCGTGGTAATCAATAAGTCGGTACAAAATTTTTACCACACCTACCCGTTGTCCTACTTGAATCATCAAAATAAGCATAAACTTCATCGACAAATGTTCTGATTTTGCAAATTTCATTGAGAAATGATTGATCAATCACTCTCACAATTTTTCAGCGTGAAAAAATCGCGATCACGCGCTGAAATACAGATCTACAAAACACAATGCGACCGCAAGCTCCGGCTAGGCAGGTCAGAATAAGGAAACTAGCCAAAAATACGCCGCAACCTGTTCTTAGAGAGGATCAGATCGAATCTGCCGAGTATGCTTCTCTTCAGAATCAATATAATGTGGAAACTGGTGTAGAAAAAAATGAAGAGAAGGCACGTGATCTTATAATAACACGTGACTCTTTTATTATAAGCATTTGCTTTCTATTATATTTTTCGGCTGACTCGTCAGTAGGAATATCATCTACAAGCTGCATTAGCAGCAAGTACCGGAGCGGGCGATAAGGATTCTCCAAAAGAGATCCCAGCTCCGCCGGCCCAAGAAAGCGCAAGTCTAGACTATGATAGTTTATATTCACTGACCTTTGAAAAACCTGCCACATACATCCGTTTTTCTCAAACCGTTGAGGACTGCACTGGATGTCAGTATGACACAACTGCAGATGATGAAGCTTTTCTCAAGAAGCTCAACGAGAATAGTTCTAGCAAGTGTTCGGAGGATGACTTCGAAAAGATCATGGAGATTTTCGAAGAGACCTCCGAACTTCAAGCGCCACATGCCCCTATAGATGGCTATGTGGTGTCATTCGATGACATGAATTTGTCACTTAAAATACAAGTAGATGGGAAAATACTAGTATTTGCTAGAGATATATACGAGTATTGGAAGATTCGTAGAAAAGAATCGGGAAATCATCCACTTCAGCCCTCCTTGAAATTTGAGAGGAATCAAGAGAAGGACGATGGGGATCCTTATGTATGCTTCCGGCGCCGTGATGCTAGGCAGACCAGAAAAACAAGGGCTCGGGATTCGCATAGTACGGACAAGCTCCGAAAGCTAAGAAAAGAACTTGAAGAAGGCCGTGCTCTTATTGAAATGGCTTATCGTCGAGAATTACTCAAACGTGATCTATTAGCTGCTGAACTAGGTGTCTTTGAGAAGCGTATGAAACTCAAGCAGACTAAAGTCAAATTAGGTATCAAGGGCGATGATCAGGATCTGATAAATGAAAGGGTAAGTCGACTATTCACAGCCAATGTTCCAATCACTAAGTTACAATAGCCACCGCGACGGAGAGAGCCAGGTCTCCAACGGCCATCAGGGCCATCACAACTCCGTTTATCTTGCAGATCTGACAGTCGTCCTGTTGATTCTGATCTGATACTGCTTAGTGATGAACAGGAGAGGCAAGAAAATAGGCTTCGCGCTGAGATTGAAGAAAAGGCAAAGCTTCATCGCAATTGGAACGAAGCTCACATTGACCTAACCAAAGAACCTTTATCTCCGATCCACGGCAATGACTCAGAATCGAGTTTCCGAACTCTGACTGCTCGTTACCAGCTGGTAACACCCCCTTCTTCTGTAATATCCGAATCTTTTGACCGGCCAACCCCATCTCAAGAAAACTCAGAAAAATCAGATATTCTTCCTTTCAGACTTAAATTACCCCCCGAAGATGAAGAAGCACGAGAAAAGCAAGGGTTTCGTAAAAGGATTGGTCGAGGTGGTCGTCTTTGGGTTGATCGTAGAAGAATGTTATCATCTCCTGTTAAGGCCATCGAACCCATTGTTCTTGATAGGTGGAAATACGATAGGGAAGATGATGACGAACAGCCAGTTTACGAGTTAGATCCATATTCCACATCATCTCTGAAGTTCCGCGCAACTATACCATTTCCACCTTATCTTGTTCCTCAACGTCCAAGGCCAGAGGAAAGAACTCCGAATCAAAGCAGGATCACTGCAGTCGCTACAGGTAGTGGTCGTTCTAGTTCAGTATCGCAACAACCGATTACACAGTCGTCAACTACACAGTCGTCGGCCTAAAAATTAATGTTTTTGTTTCTTGTGCGCAGTTATGACGCTGTAAAATAAGGTTAGGAGTTTTATTTTGATAGACAAAATCGGATTATGGCGCTAAATGGGAATAATTCGGAAGGTAGGGGGGGTTCGTGTACTTGGTATTTTGGAATAATTTTTCCCTCACCTGTTTACGGAGTTGAAATACGTTGCACTAAAGCTTTCATTAGCTTACATTATTAAAAATAGAGAAATGTATGAAAAGTTGAAATACTTATCTGTTTTACTTGTAAATCTGCTCTTATTTCGTTTAAATTTTAGGTTTGTCGCATCCCCGTTTTTTATTGAAAGACATCGATATTTGCCCTCATCTTCTTGTTAGAAGCTGAGTAGGATAGCGCCTCTTGGATCGATGCTCTTAGAATAACTTTTTCTCCTAGACGTACTTTGACTGCCATCAACTGGCGATTAGACAGATCCGAGGACTTCAAGTATTCCTCATCCATTTCAAGAGATGTTGCATATTCACTTTCTCTCTCCTTAAAAATCGCTGCTAAGACTTGTCCAACTCGTTGCGTTGATAATTTTGATCGACCTGGAATATTTTCTTCAGATGCTTCGATGGCGTTAACGTGTGAAATGTCAAGAAGGAAGATATATATAAGGGCAATTATTTCATCTGGAATTCCCGGGCCTTCAGGTCCTGAGTGGGAGATATCGTAAGCCTCGTCGAAAACGTCTTCTCGCAAAGCTAAAGCAAGCTTTTTTTTAAATTCTTGTGAGTTTAAAGGTTCTAGAACTTGGCCATCTGAAAGTAGTGTAGACTTTGGTTTCTGAAATATTGATAAAGCAGATTTCGATGTAATTTCAACTACGTTATGCCGTGCATAACTATCGGAAACATATCCATAGCGACGAAGGAGATCTGATTGAGGAAGTGATCCATAATCATTAAATATTTCTTCGCCGGCAGATATATACCTATCATAGTTGATCAACCTCAATTTCAAGTTTGTGACCAAAGGTGAGCAAGATTTCCAACAGTGTCAAGAGTTTGAGGATACACTTAAGCAGAGAGTGGTGACATGTGGCTAACTTACTTGATGGTTCTCATCTCTAATTCTTCATTGTCACAACACAGTCGAGCGTTATTCTTCTCCACATCTGCATTAAGTAGATCTGCCAAGGGCACCAAACTTAATACAATTTCTTCCCCATCGTCAGAGACAAAGCAATCTTCGTCATCGGTTTTCTTTTCAGATTCGGAAATTCTGTCAGGAATATCAAAGGCATAAGCCATTATTATAGAAGCAGCTAGATGACACGATTGCATACTGCAGTTTTTTAACCCAAGGGAAGGCATATATTGAGAGATTATTTCTTCACTAGTTGCCTTACCGATCTTATGTATAACCGCGCTTGCTTGTAGTTCCTGGAGCTCTTCCGAAGACCAGAATATTAGGCTATCTAACTTTTCGGGTAGCAGTGACAAATATGGACCCCACTTGGAGTTTTCATTATCGGCTTCCGCTAGAAGAAGAGCAGATAGACCCTATCGTTTCCGTCAGGTTCTTCGCAAAAAATGAGGGTTCTAAAGGGAGAACGAACCAACCAGTTTGGCATAGTTTGTATTATCTCTTTAGTTGAGGAATCCAAGGATTTACCAGCAGTGTCTGTATTGAGCAATGCGGATCGCGGAATACTGAATATAAGTTCATCTTCTTCAAAATCTCTTTGTGCCACTGAGGAGAATCGAGTTAGCAAAGGGTGGAGAGTAAAGAAATATAATCAAAGGTAGGAAGTTATCGCAATAAAAAGTACCGCAAAGAGTAAATTGTCATAATTTGTATGACAAAACGGAAATTGTTTACATACCGAGTCCTCTCCCTCGAATAGGACGAAAGTCTTGGATTTTCAACCCAGAAGTGATGCGGATTCCTACCTTAGGAAGCCAATCTAAGAATTCTTGTGTTTTCTTTTCATAATCCATCGAATGGGAAAGTGAAATATACTCAAGTAAACTTTCAAACTTCTTGTTAAGATGAGTTATGGTAGATGTTTGAGAGGCCGAACTTGTGGTTTAAGCGAGCCGGGCAGGGTGATAGACGTCTTATCGAGTAAGTGCATGGGTGAGTAGTCTATAGTGGCCCCGCACTAACTCTCTTCGCGACCGAATAAACAAACATGATTGCTATCGGTCTTGAAGGTAGCGCAAACAAACTAGGTGTTGGGATAATTCTTCATCCAGGAGACGAGAAACCAGCACAAGTTCTTTCCAACGTTCGACAAACCTTTATTTCTCCTCCAGGGGAGGGATTTTTACCGAAAGATACTGCAAAGCACCATAGATCATGGGTGGTTAAACTCGTCAAACGAGCCCTCACGGAATCTAGCGTGCAAGTAAAAGATTTGGATTGCATCTGCTACACAAAAGGACCTGGAATGGGCGCACCTTTACAAAGTGTTGCTATTGCGGCTCGTACGCTAGCCTTACTATGGGACAAGGAACTCGTAGGAGTAAACCACTGCGTCGGACACATAGAAATGGGACGAGAAATCACCGGCAGTCAGAATCCAGTAGTTTTATATGTTAGCGGGGGAAATACCCAAGTCATTGCTTATGCAGAACAACGATATCGTATTTTTGGCGAGGCTCTCGATATCGCCGTCGGAAATTGTTTGGATCGCTTCGCACGAACTCTCGAAATCAGCAACGATCCTGCACCGGGCTACAATATTGAGCAACTTGCGAAAAAAGGAAAAGTTCTGGTGGATTTACCATACACTGTTAAAGGAATGGATTGTTCATTTTCTGGAATATTGGCCAGTATTGAGATACTGGCGAGTAAATTAAAGGCAGATTCTTTCAAGGAACCAAATGGCAAAGATGAAAACCTCATCACAGCTGCAGATCTCTGCTTTAGCTTGCAAGAAACAGTGTTTGCAATGCTAGTGGAAATCACAGAAAGAGCTATGGCTCATGTCGGTAGCGACCAGGTACTCATAGTAGGGGGTGTCGGATGCAATCAAAGGTTACAAGAGATGATGGCACTCATGGCATGTGGTAGAGGAGGTAATGTATTCGCTACTGACGAGCGCTTTTGCATCGACAATGGCATAATGATTGCTCATGCTGGTTTGTTGGCTTTCAAGACTGGATTTAGAACGCCTGTAGAAGAAAGTACCTGTACTCAGCGCTTCCGTACAGACGAAGTAGATATTAGTTGGAGAAATTAACCCAAGCATTCGGGCTTGGTCTCATAGTTTTCAGAGGGATCCATGACTACAATCATACTGATTTCTTTCATGAGTCAAAATCTGACCCTTCTTCTACTATTGTCTGTCTGAAAATGCTCTGGACATTTGTATGCTTAGTCTTACTAGATGTTGCCCAAATTCTCGCATTATTATCTTCCCTACCCTTTAAAGTTGGTGTATGGCGGGTTCCGTGTAGAGTTCTCTTTTTTCGCGTAGAACGAAACGAAACTCTTGACTTCTCTGATATCACCTGCTCGGACGTTTTCTGGTCAAAAATCGATCTAATCAGAGTCGAGGAGAAATGGAGGAAGCAGCCTGTAAGCAAACCAAGGGTTACAGCAACACTGGTATAAATAAAAAAAGTCTACATCGAGAATTAGTACAATTCAATCCACACTATTGAACTATGAACCTCAAGCCTTGACAGAATCTTCATGAATGGTAACAGTAGATTGGCCAAAACATAATGGCCTATATAGATAAACGGAGAAAAGGCACTTAGAGTCAAAGAAACTATTAATCTGAATATGGTCAGCACTGGTCTGGTCACACAGTTGACTAATATGCGCAAGACGGAGTAGGATTCCATGATCGAGATACACAGAGTAGAGAAGTGAAATATATGATGTGTGTGTGAAGGGTATCCTGATAAGATAAATGCCACAATATTTCGAGGACAAAGTTTAGTTGACAATCTACGTCACCTGAGACACAGGGGGCCTCCTCGAGAGTGGTTTAACGGGATTAATTGATGTAGTAGGTATGGGTCCCTTAATGGATCATATAAACATTAATTACTTACGCAATGGATTCAAGCGAGACACCAAATTTTCCTCTTTCTCAGAGAATTGGCCGCTTTCTATTCCAAATACTGCAAGTCACATTGAACGCGGCACCGAGACTGCCGGGTAAAAAGGCCAATAGAATAATTAAGAAGGCGGATTTGTAGATATGGGAAACAATCCTTCGGCAAACTCGAAGTCTCCGACCTCCACTTCAACTTACGAGCAGTCACGAAATTCATCAACAAGGAAAGACCCCCGAAATTTCATACATGCTCAGAGATCATCGGGAGATTCAACTCCGGTCCCAGCTCGTGGAGCTACGACTGTCACTCATCGCATTCGTAGCTCCTCGCATACAGTTCCTAATCATCAACCATCAACGACGATAGGATCAGTCCTTCCAAGTCTCAGCAAGGACGCGCAGACAAGCTTGAAGGAAGAATTAAAGTCGGCTGCTGTGATTGACGAGCCCAGCAAGCCAGTGGATGTTCCGGCACCCACCACAAATGTCGAAAATATTATTTCCAGAACATTTTCTCAATCTATTGAGCTATCCGGCCCTTCGTCTTTCAAAGATATATCTTATTATCTCACACGTCCTCCAAGATTACCTCTCCCAATCGAAGAGGAAGTTCACACGCCTGGATCACCTACGATCGCACCGGTAGATATAGAAACACCTCTAGACGCCAAAGAACTCGAAAATGAAATATTAAATCTTGCCTCCTCAGCCCGCAGCAATTCTACAATCGACGAGGAAGATGCTGAAGAGCTACACGTTGATAGGACAAAAGCAACTGTTCCCATAATCTTTGAATGGCGCCACGGTGGAGAAAAGATTTATGTGACAGGCACAATTTTCCAATGGGACAAAAAGCATCGCCTCCATCCAGTGTAAGCAGATGCAATTTGAGTCTCTATCAATAAATGATGTGGGATATAGCAATAGGCAGTATATACTCACTGATTGTGATATCATAGTGACGGACAACCTGGACTTTTTAGAGCCGTTATTCATGTTCGGCCTGGAACCCATCATATTCGATTTATTACAGATACCGTACTACAATGTTCTCCAGATCTTCCCACCACTGTCGATTTCGGCAATAATCTTGTTAATTATATCGAGGTCAGTGCAGACGACATACCACAACCAGACCTAGAATCCCATTCTCGAGATTATAGACGTCAATCCCAATCTCACAATCCGTCAAACCAACTGGAGTCCCAAAAATTGGGAGCTAAGACAAATACCGCAGTTAAATCTCCAAAGTTTAGGCCAGTTCTCTCCCCCGATAGGTACACTTCACAAATCCCACAGTACATCATTGACCTAGATAAACCTGAGGACTCGATAGAATACCGTAATGCTGCGATTGCCGTTGAAAAATTGCCGACTCCACCTACTCTACCTGGCTTCCTTGGAAAACCAATATTAAATGCCATAACGCCCATCAAAGATGACAACAGCGTCCTAACCATGCCAAACCATACAGTTCTTAACCACCTCGCAACAAGTAGTATCAAGAATAATGTTCTCGCAATTTCTGCTACTACGAGATATAGAAGAAAGGTAAGAGGAACAATATTACAATTTAACCACAGAACAATTTCTTACTTTTATAGTACGTCACCACAATAATGTACAAGCCTACCAGCAATGAATAATTGACTCCCTCCATGGGAAGCGTTACAAAATTAAACTATCGTATCTTCATTAATACATCAACTGATGTAAACGTTTCCATTCCTTATCAAGACATGAAGATGATGAATAAATAGATAACTCATTTATCTTACTCCTCAAGGACCTGAACTCCGCGTGATATTTGATGCCCATTTCATTTCGATTAACTCTAGTTACGATTTTTGATGTTAATGTTTCATCCTATTCGTATCACAAAAAAGAACCTTCAAACTTCTACCCGTTCTAACTTAGCCTTTCATTTTATTTTAGCCAAGTACTAAATAGGGAGTAGTAAATTGAACTGATTCCCATCATTAAGAACTTATTCCCATTCAAAGCGCCTATGTTTTATTCTTACTCTGACATCGTTGGATGGCGTAGAGACAGTGAACGACCTCCTTTGTTCTGGAACTTTCCACCCCGATTCTTTATTGGCAGGCTCAAGCTCCCAATATGCTATTATACCAGCTACAAGAGACGTACATGCTCTCTCAGTAAAGATTTGTCCTTCACATGTACCTAGCCCTGTGCCAAATGGACAGATTGAGCTAGTTTCAGCTAAGGTCTTTCCATCTTTATAGACAAGAAAGCGCTCAGGGTCAAAACATTGTGGATTTTTGAAATATTTCAGATCTTGCATGTGCAAAACATGCGGGAAAGCAACATATTCGCCTTTCTTCAAGTTAAAAGACGTATGACTGGTAGATTTTTTCCCTGGAACCTGAGCGTCTTGAGCCATAGCTCGTATTGACCAAGGCTGACCTGTGAGTCGCAGGGCCTCAAAGTAACATGCCCGTAACAATGGACAATCCTGAGAAAGATTCGGGGGCAGAAGTAGTTTAGGAGCTTCTGAAATCTTACCAATGGTGATTCCTTGGGTTATAATAAGGTATGGAGCTATTTCTCTCCGGATGCGTTCAACTAATCCTGGAGTGGAGTAGAGATAAATAACTAACCAGAACGCTAAGGAATTCGCGTTGACCACTAAGGCCCATAAGATCTATGCTGATTAGGTCATTGTGCTTTGAAGGTCATAAGAGCCTTACACTTATATCACTTCGTTCTTTGATATCAAATTTGTTTTCTGATTTTAAAGATTTAGTGTGCAATATATTAGTCCCATGAATGATTGGTTACCTGCCTTTAAAAAATTTTTGCCGGGAACGTATGAAGTCACTTATATCATCCAAGTTACTCCATGACGGGTCGTTTGGCTTACCATCCGCTTTATCATCAAGTGCCCGTTGATATTCATCTAAGCACTCCCTCACCTGGAGTCTAGCTATATGAGCCTTCATGACGCCAGACCATGGAAACCATGCCGGCAACCCGATGAAAAAAAAGCCCATGCCCTTATTCATCTCAAACACATTCTGAATGAGCGTGGGATTTTTTTCAAGCAATGCAGATCCAAATACAGCAGGAACGGTGGCAGACCCCATCATCATATACATCAGGGGCATGAGCGATACCTCTGACTCAGATGCAGATATAAATTTTGTATTGGCCCAGCGTTCCCATGGCTGAAGGTCAACCTCAGTGTCGAGAAATGTTATCATCTGAGTGATGTTGTATTCCAAGATTCGAGATACGTTATTGAGTAAGGCACCTAAATGTTCCTCATTGCCTAAGTATTCATAGAGTGAACAGAGATGCTACAGCACTGCTTAGCCACTGTGATTCCACTGCCTTTTTTTGATGGTGCATTACCTTTTCGCCTGCTTGATATTTCTCTCTACTACGATTAGGTATTCCGAAGCACTTGCCAGTATTAATTATCTAAGAAAAATCATCATTGAACAGCGTCTGCCTACTCTTTGTAAAATGGCCCAGCAAACCGGCCAAGAAGACAGGATTGATTCTTCCTGACTCAATATTTCTTCCGCCAGATCAGGATTGGCGATTACAACAAGGCATCTGGCGCCGATGTGCAAAGTAAAATTCCCATCCTCACTAGTATCCCTGCCGATAATTAATCCCAATTCATGACGGCTCACGTGATAGTCAACGTACTTTGCCCAGCTCAAGAATTTGAGTGGGTTCGACAAGCAAGCGACTGTGTTAGCTGAAGCATACAGAAATTCTCTGGGTATCATACAGAGAAAGTGTATGGCGCAGCACAGAGATAGGATAAGGCTTCAAGGACTCTTTTTTTTGGTCCCGTGAGGTTAGGATTGCATCAAAGCGCGCATAGAATAGGTAGACGACGAGGCTCAGAGACGCGATCAAGATTGTAAGCAGCAGGTTTTGGTGAAATAAGGTTTTATCGGAAAGAATCCACCGTGTCTCACTCGAAAAGAATGATGCCATTTGTTGATTTTTGGTCCTTTCCACGGTTGGCACAGGGTATCTCGTTTTCTCGGTGGTAATGATGGTCGGTCACCTTTTTACGCTCATGGGTGTGGGTGGTGAATTTGATGTGCACTTCCAGTCCCGAGGGCACGGACGGGATAGACGCGATCAGAACAACACCTGACTGTTAATTATCGAGGCAATTGACGCAGATTCTTGCATGGACATGACTCCATCAAAATTACCGACTGGATATATACATTAGCAAAATGATACTTGGATACATTCTGTCAATCTTAGTGTGCCGCCAGGGCTAAGAATATGGGTGGGACGGATCTCTGAAAGATTTATACCTCGACGACACGGTATCGCGGGAACCATGCCTTTCGATCTTGTAGCATAACGCCCCTCTGCAAAAAGCAGCACGAACAATTGAAGAGCGCAGGGGAAGAGACATCGCGCCACTCGAATGGCTGGCTTCCATTCTTTCTAAACCTCAACTCATTCGAAGCCGAATGAACTTGGATTAAAAACCACATCTTATTTGATGATCTGGATTAGGGTGGGGGCAGGCAACGGCCATAGGTTGAATAGCGCCTGATTGTGAAAGAGGATTCGGGCATTGTGTCGGTGGAAGATTTTTTGGGACTGGTCGAGACAATACCGGCAAAGTGTCTATCTGATAGACATTAGAAGGAATGTCCTCAGTTTATATTTCTGATAGTTGTGACACACCTAATTCCTTAATTCCTACATAACGCTCATTAGGCGCTGAGGAGACCAACTTACATTGTTTCTACGGAATGTTGATCCCAGGCAAAAAACGTTGGTGTTTAAGTTATGCCATAATAAGTCTAAATAATCTCAGTTATGTTATAAAATACCCCATGAACTCTGCTGCTGTTACTATCCTAGAACTGCTCAATTTTCAAAAGCCAATATAATGCCACAATCGACTTTGGGCCACTGACTGGTGGGAACTTCTCTAGTGAGCTCAGAGCGTGATTTGAAAGTGCATTTGGATGGAACTGATACGTCTTTACACACTATATTTCTATTATATGTGGCAGAATATAATAGCTATTAGACATAGAATGAGGCTTTGGATAGTACACAGGTTCGAATTATCTTCTTTACCAAAAGCACGGCTAGAAATTAGCTAAGTCTAGGTACCACATTTTCACCCAAGTGATTTGAAACTTTACATTATAGTTGGAAATTATTATTTTAGCCTATAATATTAAATCTAAATCTCAAATTCAAATTGACAATCTCCAAAAGAATAAGCCTGCCCTTGATCTGAAGAAATCTCAGCCCTCCTAGAGGCTGGGTTGACACGTCGTGTGTCCTGCTTACTGCTCATTGCTTCAGTCACCGATACTACCTTTACTTGACGGTTTTTAATTTCTTCAATGCAAGAAAATTGAGTATTTGAATCTGCGGATATCTTCTTCCTCCTCTTAATAGCAGATAAATGTTCATTTTCAAGAATTGGGAACTTGATTTTTCATCTTTTCCTTGGCCAAATGTACCCGAAGCTCTCTGATTGATTTAGCCATTTTGCGCATGGGTAAAGCTGTACCACACAAGAGTTTTTTATTTCCTCGTAAGACCAGAATTGCTACTTGTGCATCCACTAGCTTCCTAGCAGTAAGTATCTCAACAAATTGGCGCTTGTTTGACGGTGACGCGGGTGCTGTTGGGCGTTGTTATGGAGAGGGTAGAGAAATGGGTTCTTCAGACCTTTCTGACGATAAAATGCGAACAGACCAGCTACGCGCCATCTGCCTTTGGTCTGGACATTCGTAAGACGACCATAGCGGACTTCATTATAGGACCTGATTCTGATAAATCTTTTCATTCTATTCTGAGAACTCTTGCACTTGCTTCTTCGAAATCTTCCATCATTTTGTTTTTCATCTTCCTCGACTCAACCTCCAGCACGAAACATTAGAGTCCAGTTCGCATTCCTAGCCATCCACGTACTTGTAAAATACTCGTGTGATTTTTCGTTATTTTTAAATTCTTTTGGATTCTTTCTCTGTTTACGATAGAATTTTCTATCGCGCGTTAAGGACAACTCCTCAAGAAGCTTGGAGATCGACACGTAGCTGATTAACAACTAGAAGATGACACGTATAGTGTGTATAAGGTATGTGTGAGTGTGACTGTGATGAGGATGATGATGATTTGTTTATTACATCTAGCAGGTTACTCGCTAGACACAGCCCTACAATTTTCTAATAGGTAAAAAGACGCCAAGAACTTGACTCCTCTCAGTTGTTACAGCTAGACGACACAATTTGGGCATTGAACACTCATGCTGTGGGTGTATTTACTGGTGTCATAACAGGGCATCGCAACTTGTGGTCTTGCACCCTTTCCCTCAACCGTGAATACCTATCCGAGGATAAGTATGCATATAAAATTCCTTGAGCTGCCCTAGCATGCCTTTATCACCAAATTGAATGAACCACGTGAAAAGTATGTCCATACTTCATATCGTTGTGGGTGTTCAGGCTGTAGGCCTCTCTGTAAGATCATGACCCGGATGAAGGGCCTTTTCCCCTTCACCACGCTTCTCTTCTCTCCTTACCATCCATCTCATCCTTTTATACGCATACCCTCGCGAAGATAATTGCTCCCCCAAGATGAAGAATCTCTTCAACTTTGTGCACCGGGTCTTAAGTCCTTTATCGAGTGTACATAGCAACTAAGACGTGTAGCTGGAGCCTAATGGCGTGAATAATCTTTTGAGTGAGTCGCTGTGATCAAAGATAGGGTGAAAAAACTTGGAGGTGTGATTACAGAGCGGATAGCTCAGAGAATTATGTTTTCAAGTGGCGAAAATCAGCAAAGTGGCAAGATGACTTGGGCATAAGGAAAAGTTTGAATGCAACCGTGACCTGATTGCGCTTCTCTTTTTGGATATCCCAAAAATATTAACATACTGGGCGTTTACAGCCGATACCACGAGAAGATAAAGAGTTCGACTTCGTTGGTATATGAATGTGACGATGAGTGTAGGCGTCGCGCCAGAGTGCGTTCGTACATAAAATAGTAGAGCAAATGGTTCTAAATTTATTTTCCTCAATTAACATCTAGCCGGCCCTCAGTAGCCAAACGCGTTCGTATTGAACACGCGTTGGTTAACCCAGCTGGTGACAGCTACCCGACGTGTCAGCGCCCGAAAAATGGACTTAAAGCGCTGTACCTATTGATGCAAAGGTATAGATTAAGCAAAGTGGGGTCCTTATCTTAGTTCCACTAACCTAATACGGTAATACATTAATGATTTTTTGCCGCCCAATATATAATAAGGCCTCAGGATCAAACAGCGAGTAAATGACGGGATGGACCCATCTATGCAAAATGGCTTAGTAATGTCTACTCAGGACGTTTTTGTTGGTTTTGTAGAAAAGCATACATCAACTTGTTGGCGAAGATCTTACAAACAGTATCATGTTTTTCAAATTATCTTTATATCTTTAAAAATGACTTCTCGTACATCTACTTTAAGCGCAAGCAAACGGGAAAGGTTGAACGTTGCCCTGACCGCATGGAACTCTGGCTCTCATACCTCAATACTAGATTGTGCTACAGTCCATGAGTGTACCATCGACCCTTTATAAACGAATTAAAGGGAAAACTAGGTCACCTTCAGTTGTGTTTATACACAGGCAGCGAATTTCTTCCGAAGGAGAGAGGGCTATTAAAAATTACTGCCTCTATCTTTCA
>JAATOF010007768.1:0-11567 GCA_013170925.1 Podosphaera leucotricha
AGCATTTGATACCCTGCGTTTAACATTCCCGATTCGTTGGCTTAACGATCTTTTTCACAAGCCTCAAGGGCCTGAAGTGCAGCAGACGAATCGTCAGAATTACTGGAAATAGTGACTGGGGCTCTTGAAAGTGCGAGAAAGTAGCTTTGACAGCCTCTTGAGCAGTCAGTCACTGCTTCTTTCTCGCATCGATCCATCAGGTTTTTAGCTACTCTTAACTGGACCCTTGCTAATTTTCTTGCCTCAACCCTCTCTCGTTCTCGTGCCGTCGTAATCCTTCGTTGATAAGCTGCATCAGACCTGAGCTGCCTCTCTTGAGCTCTGGTTCTTCCTGTTGCTTCTCTAGACTCTTCGATTGTCCTTAACCCATTAGGAGTAATGAGGTTTCCGGGAACAGCGGTGAATCTCTATCTAGCTCTACCAATCCAGCGAGCATCTGCATTTTGACGTAGATCTCTGTGAGACCTCTCCAAAATGCAATTGTAGCACTCAGTGTTGGATATCATCTCCCATCGTTTGAAGCCTTTCTTCACACAACTGAATTCTCTCGTGTTAAGTCTCTTCTATGGGGATAATTCGTAGTGTTGGGGTGGGCACTTCCTTCACCTTCTGCGAGTTTATCTTCAACAATCGCATCGTAGTCCTGCTCGCTGGCTATGATGGTTAATGAGAATATGGTATATTTTTTTTTAAAAATAGGAGAGTTTTGGGGGATTACTAAGCCGTTTTGCATCGGTAGGTCTTTCTTTTGCTCGCTGTTCAATCCTGAGACCTTTTTTAATATTTGATAGCAAAGTCATTGTTGTATTGCCATATTCGGTTAGTATGCTTTAGATAAGGTATCTCCTTTGCATCGGTGTGTACAGCACGGTACAAGAAGACATAGCATAGAGGCTAAAGAATGCATCAATCCTTAATTCCGGGATTTCATAGAATCTAGTAATCAGAGGCTGGGTCAAATACGAGCGCTGATGATCGTCATATTAAGATATCTATTTATAATTTATAATTTTTTTCTAGGTAGTCACAGAATAAACTTCTCTTTTTATCACACTTTTGAATATGATCTTTTCAAGTAAATCAATTTTTTCAATTGGAGCTTTAAAATAGAAAGCTTTAGTAGGATTATTTATTGTGAAAGGTAAGTGGATGGATGTAGAGGTAGAGTTAAGTTTTCGGGACTTAGTTAAGTTTCTTACCAAACTTAACCTCTTTATGAATCCCTTCAACGCTAAATTTAAGTCATCTTTTCAAGTCAACATCATAGGGAGAGAATCTCTTATTGGATAATAACAAGCTTTAGCTTTTTAGCTTTTTAGTGCTGATGAAATGCTTTCGAGATTATCCACGTGTGGGAATATAGGTCACGTCTATACTCGTATGAGCGAAGCGAGGACAACTGACACCACGATTTCTCTTTGGCGGCATAACGGTTATAGAGGTAACAGGAATAGTAACTTGTGGGGCATGTGTGGATTTGGATTTTCGATTGGAAGTAAATGGAATATATTCGTTATCAGTGAGGTAGTTTTGCGAAATGATGCTGATAGCAGGATTCTTATCTTCAAGGAAAATCAATTTAAATGGATCTTTCTAGCTGCTACATTCAGCTCCTTTGCCCTCCCTGAATACGAGAACAGCCAAGTTGAGGGGTAGATCGTAAATAGCAGTGGTTGAGAGACAATTTCGATGATTAACATAACCTATAATTAATTTTCTACTCCTTATTTCTCATTTTGGCTTGAAATTTTATTTAGAGTGACAATAGCTTAAACATTATATAGCAGCTTTTGACCTCCCGAATTGACCAATAAGCTTCATCCTGAATTACCTTAATTGATAATCCAAGGTCGTGAGTATATATACTGCTTAAAATAATGAGTAATAAATTTCTCCCCATCATTGTACGTAGTTAGATCGAGTGGCCCTAAGTAGCTGTTCATAAATAAACTTTTTACTTAATCTCATATATTTTCAGCCAGCACATTTCTTCATCAATATGCAACTTGGAAACAAACATATTCGTTGACTACATGAAGTAGAGAACTAGAGCCAATATGGATAATATAGAAGAGAAAAGCAAACTTAAATTTAACCTCATTGCGAAGGATAAATTGACACTACAAGGAAACTCATCATGCCTTGGACATTGAAAGCAAAAGTGGCTGCTCAATTGTTCAAGACAGATTTATCGACTGAATCTAAAGTCTCGAGTAAATGATGTGGGCACTCGACTGACAGGCATCGATTTTATCTCAGTGAGGAAGCAATCACATTTCCATAAATATCATGTGTTCCTACATGCGAAGACTCCTTTTTCAAAGATTCTAACGCTGTATTTGAAACTGTCATTCTTGCTCGTACGTTTCAGTGGCTCCGAGCATAGTTTGGCCAAAGCTGTGAGGATTTAAACACAAGTATATTTTTGAAAATCGCTTGATGGCTGCAGAGAACTGAATAGGTCCTAATATTTTTGGAGAGGGTAGGACTAGTTTTGGCACTATCAGTAAGGATAATTTTGTAGCAATACAAAAACGGCTTTGCAGATGGAAAATCGGAATTCGAACAGTTAAACTTTCGTTGATGTCTTCAAGGATCTACAAATGTAGAAATTTGAAAAATTTGATACCATTGAAAATTAATCTGCTTTTATTGAGCTCGAACTTGAGCTCTCTTCTCTAGACTTGCAAAAGTATATCGTATTTTGAATTTTGGCTTCCCGGGTCTTTAGTGACATTGAACTCATGCGATGACCATTTGCCACGAGTCTTTTTTTGAGTATAGGTAAATCTTTGCTCTAGTTCACCATCCACACGGACATTTGATCGGCTTCGTCGGACAATTCACAATTGAAAGAGTACTCGTATATGTGTAATATTTGGTGCCAGATTCTCGAAGCTGATTTCTTTAGCGTTTTCTTCACCATCTAGCGTCTTGATGACGTGAAGGGTAGTAAATTTAACCTCTGCGCTCAGAAGAAGATAGCTCCAGTATGTTTCATGTGAATAAACAGTTACGTAGTGCGTGTACGTGTATATCTGATTCGTGTTGACGTTCAATGTAAAATAATATTTCTACATGAAGCCCTACAGAATATTGCTCATGTGTTGGCTTGTGTGAAGTAGCGCCACGGTTTTTTAGCTCAGAGAATAGATGCTTTGTGACATGATCACGAACGCGTTTCTGTTAATTGGTAAAGATTTCGACTGTCTGTTTTGGTTTCACATGCAAGAGAGACTTCATTTGCGTTGATCACGACTTAATGAGTGAGATCGCCGTAGAATTCCATGTTATTCTGTGTTTGTAAATATTTATACGTTAAATCTCACGCAGACTCTATGGGGGGCTGAGGCCGGGGGAAACCACGGCCAGGTTTGTCTCTAATACTATCCATGTATGGTGCGAGGATGATCAACCTTTTTTTCAAAATTTTTATATATATATACCGTTATAAAAGCACAAGTACTGAACTTTCGCCTGTAATACCCGAAAAATCGTTATATGTACCATTTTGAGTAAAATATCGTTAATATTGTGACATATCAGGGGCCAATTTTCTTGGGCTCCCATACAGAATATCGAACATTACCCGAACTTCTAATCATTTCAACATTCTCTTCGCTCAATTCCAGCATTTTTAAAGAGAGCAAGCTAAGCTATTCGGAGAAGAACGTGTATATAATAGGTTAGATACTACAATCATGAATTCTCTACATCTGGATCGAATATTTAATTACTGTGGCTGTGGGAAAGCAAAAATTACAAATTGGTAAGGTGAAACAGAAATAATGCAAGGTATGAAGTGAGTGAGCGAGCGATAGTCTGATCATGGATAATTGGATAATATTTTCAATAGTATATATATGTACATGTATTGCGTTAGTGCCAATTATGTAAATATCTTACCCAATTAGCCCTTGATCGCTTCTTCCTGAGAGAATGCAGTTTTGGTACATGTAATTACATGTACATGTATGTGCAATGACGAATCCTGGAGATCTGGGGGACAAGGGATCAGAGGTAGATCCTATATGCACGCCAAGTATGTAGCCGTGACCGTTCGCAAAGTTTAAGCTCATGAAGCTTTGAAGCGGGAGATGTGATGCGCGAGTTTATTTGTCCATGTACCCTGTCTTTAAGGTTCGTGTCATTTTACCTCGAGGTAAATTCTGTGCACTCTCTCTGTATTCTACCGTAATAGAAATGAACAAATCATATTTCGAGTTGCAGCGATGTGATAAAGTATTCGAATTACTTGGCAAGCAGAAACAAATTGAATAGAAAGTTGACGCGTCAGAGAGAGAGAGAGGGAGAAGTCTTACATCGGCGATGGTTGGTGAGATGGAGAAAAAATAATTAATACTGATGAGAAAGTATTTCTAAGTCTAGGGGAGCTCTGCCACTCAGCAAAGAGTTGGAGCGTGTTACTAGTACTAATTAGGAAACAAACAAATATACATCGCTACATGGAGTTAGCTAGCCAACATTAGTTACTTATTAATTACACGTTTTTAATCAATAAAATCATTTTTTAACATAGTATTTAATGCAACTACACTTGATATAGCTCACCCAATTTTCACTAATGAATGCACTTAATCCCAACCAAGTTCCCGGTGAGCTTGCCCACGTCCCCTACCCCCCTACCCTCTCTACCCCTTGCTTGTAGGACCAGCAAGTTCCAGCCTCGTCTCCCCCATTCATCCATCTGCTGCCCCCCCCCTCCACCCAAATCCACCATCTTTTCTTTTCACTTTTCGATCAATGATCACATCAACAACGACATTAACTATAAGCGCGACAAAATTAGCTGCTGTCAGTATCACGGCCAACGACTAATTCTAAAATCCTCCGTCAACAACATAGAATTTTGGCGACTTATTCCATTAATTCTCTGGTCGTTGATCCGACTTCCTCTTTCTACTTTCGATCGACTTTTACTTGTCTCTGCATAATATTTCCCCGTCAATCTTTTAATCCTCCTCGTCTTAAGGTCATCACTACGCCTTCTCTTCTTCACATTTCATGTAATCGGGAACTCTGGAGATTTTTTTTTCTTTTCTCCTAGTCTGTTGGACTTGACTCGCCAGTTTTTATGCACTCGAAGTTTCTATGGCCGAAGAATAATTCCAATCACTATCCGTATTCACGTCAACGCCACAACACGCCACAACCTCCGCATCATCGTCGGCTTCTTATCTACACGTCCTTTAATTAATATCTTCTGCTACTGCTGCTACTTTTTTTTCTTGTACAAACTTCTATGATCAACTGTCAACCCTCTTGTTTCCGCCCTTGATTCATTGTCTGTCGGCTTAAGGATTCACTCTACTACCTTGAAGATATCCATCCTCCTTACTGCCTTAACATCATTTAACTAAGACTTTTTTGTCACCAGAGACATCACAACTCAATGTTTTAATGTTCCCTTTAGCTTCTTGGACGTGTGATCCTAGCTATTGCGGCTCAGTAATTAATGGGTATAATGATAACAAAATGGTGAACGCCACTCATCCCGTGACCTACACTGGCATCCCTACGAAGCGAAAACGTAATCTGAGTGAAGAGACAGCATTGTCGATTGACTACGAGATGCATCACTTGAGACTAAAGAAAGACTTAACTGCCCTCAGAAGCCCTGTTTCGCCAAAAGATTCTAGCCCTAAAGACTTGGTGAAGGAGGAGAACACGACGACACTTGCTATCGACTCACGCCTGATCAGTAAAACTATCGAGGCGCAATTTAGTCTTGAGATTCTACTTAAACATAACGAACTGCGCCTCATTGACCAAGAGTTAGCCAAATGCCAAGTAGCTCTCGAACAGTTACGTCGCTGTCATTTAATCCCTTACCCGATGTCTTTAGCGACCCCTGAATCAATGTTAAACGTTAGTAATGGAACTGGCCCGATTGTTTCGAATAATAAGACTGTCCCTCAATGGGCTCCACCGTTTGGAGTAACTGATGGCCCATATACTCGACATTACGCCAAGTGGTTAATTCCAGATCCAAGTTTCGATGGTGTGCCTTGGCAAGCTAAAGTTGAGTCACGCCCGGGAGAGATTTTAACCGAAGGTCGAGCCACGAGGCATAGCTTCACTGAGAGTGCTGGAAGAACTGGCAAGTTAGGACTACGAGGTAAAACAAGTCAGAAACTACATGCGCTTTCGAGCGGCTATCCCCAAGCTAAAGATAAAGCTGGACCATGTATTCTCAAGCGCTCAGACGGTCAAACTGTCAAGCTAGTGTGCCTAGACTGTGACCGTGGAAACTTCTCAAGTACCCAAGGTTTCATCAACCATTGTCGCATAGCTCACCAACGTGACTATAAAAGCCATGAAGAGGCCGCTGTTGCCTGTGGACAGTCCGTCGATGTTAACGAGGCCGGAGAAATTATTGGAGATCTAAAATGCTTAGCTGTTTCGAATGGTCTCGTTCATCCTCTCATTAGAAATGCACCCACCGGTAAGGAAGCAATCGAGGCGTGTAAAGCCCTGCTATCTCGTCTTGCCGATTCGAAAGCAATGCTTCGTGAGGGACGACTTCCTGGATTTACGTCAATACCCAAAAGCGCGTCAAAAACTTCTGATATCTGCAGTGAATCGTTTGTCCCTTCATCATTAACGCCTCATTTGTCTGATTTTTTGAATTGTAGAGGCTTCTCTGGCAACCTGAATGATATTGTAGTCGAAGCTAAATTACCAATCGATATTGAAGATTCTCCTCTAGAAGATGATTCAGATGACTCTGTCCGATTAACATTTCCAGGTAATCAGACTCACAGTTCTGATTTTTGCTCATCTAACCCACAGACGCGCATACCAGCTCGGGTTGATGGATCATTTATTGCACTTGGGCGAACTCAGAGTACAAAAGGAATTGATGAAAGGATATTGAAGAAAGAAAATATTGACAAAGTCTGCTGCTCCCACGCTTCCTGTGGCTCTGGCTCTGTGGAATTTCCCGACACTCCGCAAATCGTCTCTGATTTGTCCCAGCGTGAGTCTATCGACGAACATGATGTGGAAATAGAGATGATCAATATTCCCTCAGTAACTGAAATTTGCCCAGATGTTGTTTCAAGCAACAATGCACCTAGTCTTGTTAGTGACGACGGAGAGTACGATGAAGATAATATTGATAGTGGGAGATCTGAAGATGAGATAGATGATAGTGATGTAGCGGAAATCGACATTGAAGAAGATATTGTCTCCAGATCAGCGCCGGGTGATGGCTCTAATAGGAGAAGTACGGCCAGGCGTCTAAGGAAAGAACAAAAAGAAAAACATGTCACATTCGTAAGCCCTATCGATGATTCTAAGAAAGGCCGGATAAAATCTCGTAGATGATAATCTTGCTGCTTAAAATTCAATAATTAGCTATGACAGATGTTTTGTTTTGAGCGCTTTTGATGTGTAGCATTTTTGTAGCTAACGGGATCCCTTCTCTATTCTTGCCGACCCTTGGCAAGTGTAATATAAGAAATCAATGATTAGCTTTCTGGAAATATTAATTCCTTGAGATGATCGAGTGTGCCTCCTAATCTCTTTAAATAATTTAACACAAAAAAAGTGATACCTGGGGCGCCAAAAATCTATCCGAATAATCCAATGCATCTGATACGCTTCCGATGGAAGAATCTAAGGTGCAGGATTCTCTTTAACGATTTTCAAAATTTTAGTCTCGTAAGCGCGACGATCCTTTCTAAAGAGGTTGTATGCGTCAGCCTGCGCCGGAGAGTCTGGGTTGGGGTCGTCGAGTAGGTCTTGAACTCCGAGCAGTATTTGTTTGATTGTAATAGCTGGCTTCCAGCCTTCCTCTTCATTAAGAATCGATAGGCAGACTGTCCCTGATGGATATACGTTTGGATGAAAAAGTGGCGGAACAAATTTACCTATGGTCATTAGTATTGACGTTTGGGATAAACATAAGGAGTGATACACTTAGGTGGCTTCGTTGGATATTCTATATTTCGTAGTTAGACTAGTTTCCGTACAGCGCATTCAGGAACACACCTTCAGGGAAAACAACGCTCAATTTGAATAGACCTCCTTCCCACACAGTCTTGTCTTTCCCGGGTATTCCGCATTCCCAGGTTTTTAAATCGAGCACTCCATCAGCGTTCCGTTGAGGTTTTGCATAAAAACCAAAGGGGTGGTCTTTTCGCCATTGCTTTCTCTCTTCCTGCAGTCGGTTCTGCCAAAGTGCCATGTCGGACGTTTGGTGGTTGGTGGACTAGTGAACCCGATCAGCAAATGCAGTGTGCACAGCGAATCGCATTTACCAAAGTTTAGACCTATGCTACTGATGCTTGAAACGAAGGTGGTCACGATTAACTTTTAGTGATTCACACGTCGAAGGAGAAGAATGCGCGTCAAGAGGATCATACAGGTTTGTCTCATAGAGAGATTGCTTGGATAGTCAGGACGTCCGTTGAACCTACGCCACCCAACTCCAAATTTGACTGGCTTCCAGACTCATCAGACCAGCCCCCAATGGACACAAACACATTACCTGAATGTCTTATTTACTTTCTTGAATAGATGGTCTGTTATATGCTCTCGCATATAATCTATCCTTGAGGAAATTATTATTTACACCATAAAGAATTTCATACAGAAGGCATGGAAAAATCGGAAAATTTACTCGAGTCGATAGAGGCCTCAGTAAAAGCCGAGACGCAAAACGACATTATCGAAGAGACTGAAGACACCACGGAAAACGGAGGTGACCTTCAGACAAGTGACCTAGCTTTAGACACACCAGATTCCGACGAGAATTGTCCGGATGACTTAGATGATCTAGACGGTTCGTGCACTAGTATTGCGATCACATATTCTGACAAAGTTTATAGATATGCTTGATGAATTTACTCCTGTCAAACCTCAATTAAAAGCGTTCTCAGGCCCTGAAAACCCTACATCTTTACCGTTGGCTGATCAAGCGAAAGTGAAAAGCGATCAAGAAAATGAATTTGAGCAGCAGCTTGAGGCTGAGTTAGCGCAGTTTTTTAGTAACCCAGAAGCGTCCTCAAAGATGGTTCAGGAGTTTGAATCAGCAATGAAAGAGCTCCTAGGAACCACAGATCAACCAAAAAATGTTTCTAACTCACAGACTGCACCTTCTATACCTAAGAGGGAAAAGACTAAAGTTGGGACGAATACTATTCCAGGGATAGACGAGAGTTTTCAAGATACGATAAAGAAAACAATGGATCGCATGGCAGCATCGGGAGACCAGGCAACTGCTGCTGCCTCGGATAATTCAGAGGATAATATTCTTGCAGAAATGTTAAAGGCCATGCAGTCTTCAAATTTAGATGCCGAAGGTGAAGGCGACGAAGACTTCTCCAAAGTACTGCTAGGCATGATGGAGCAATTGACGAATAAAGAAATTTTATATGACCCCATGAAGGAACTAAATGACAAGTTTCCCAGTTGGATGGAGAAAAATGCCAGGCAAGTCGAGCAGTCTGACTTAAAACGTTACCAGGAACAGCAACTTTGTGTTAGAGAAATTGTGCAACGGTTTGAGTCAAATTCGTACTCGGATGAGAGCGTAACGGACAAAGAGTACATAGTAGATCGTATGCAGAAGGTTTGTACTCCATGTAGCTTTGATAAACGTTGAAGTTTTACTCACTATTTCTAGATGCAAGCCGCCGGCTCTCCTCCAGCAGACCTCGTGGGAGACATGGCAGCAGCTCAAGAAGTATTTGGATCGCTTGAACAAGGCTGTCCTACACAATAAACAAGACAACTGCTCATTGATTTGAGCAATACACCAGATTTCTTCCTGTGAAATAAATTACTACTTTTTTGACAGGCCTAAATAGAAAAGAAGCCATGACACAACGCAGCCTAGCGATATTAATGAACGAAATGAAACGTAAATATATTGCATATTAACTAGTATCCATCATTTCCTGATCCTCCCCATGATTGGGCTGTAATCCTAGTGAAAAGTGTTTAGCTTTTTCCTCCTCAATGAGTTGCATAAATATGCGATCATATTCTTCATCTTCACTTTCATGGAGGGCTTCAGTTGCCCGAGGGTCAGATTGATCAATCCCAATCTGAGCCCATGCATCGTCTGTGTCTATGTAAGGCTCTTCATCGAGAAAAGATTCATCCAAATCTTGTAAATTGTTCTCAGGTTCAATCATTTCCTCAGGGATATCTTCTAATTCTCCTAGATACTCGAGACTCAAAGCCTCTTGTCTCCTTTGCTCTTTCCAGCGCCTCCGCTCTGCAATCCAGAGCACTCTCAAGACTTCATCATCAGTTTCCCCGGCTCTCGCCTTGCGCTCGCGCCAACGCTTTTCCTCGCTGGCTTCTCTGATTCTTTTGAAAAACAAGGTTCTCCGTGTTTCCCTTTCTTCACCACTACTACCAGTACTGCGATGTAAAATCGAAGGATTCAGTTTTTTTTGACGTGCATTGAATCGGCAGCTCCAGTTACTGTGGGCGCCTGGGACGAATTGAAATCAGCAATGAACTGAGCGGGAAGAGAGTGCTACGTGCCTGCGTGCCTGGTATGCTGCGGTGAAACGCGATGGAATTGCGGTGATGGTGCTCGTGTCGGACTGGACATGATATATCGGGGCGTATCGCGGGGCCATACTTCTGACGGGGGCGGTGGCGGTGGAGAAGAAAGAGGAAAGCTGGAGCATGGCGTAGACCTACATGAGGCATACCTCCCAGGAAGATTAAGCTGAGTCGTCAAGGTTTCTGACATGTTTCTACCTTTCTCGTGCGTAGTCTCTCTGGAGAAATTATTGCAATTTCCTTCATGGATTCGTGATCCGTAAACGGTCGTTTGAGATTTACCTATCGATACGCGCTTGGTCGCGTCGATCCATACCTGTGATTGCATATCTGGTGATAGATAGTATTGTTAAAAAAACCCTGTTATTCCCCTGTGATGCACGGGTAATGTACGCTTCAACCGCGAGACAGCGTAGAGAGCACAAAAAAAAACCAGAAAGATGTAGAGTAGGCTGAAGAGGGTGGAAAGGGGTCTGTCAACATGTGACTGTATAGCATTCACCGCATTTTCCCAAGGCAACTCTTTAATCTAATCAACAGCAGAAGTCGAGAGCGTTTACACAAAGAATTTCTCCTATGTAAATAACGAAGTTGTTAGTTTCCTGCATGGGCCATTTATGAAAGGCGCCAAATCAGGCTAATGAAACAAAATTCAAAATTTATGTTCTCGTTAATTGAGGTTAACCTTGGACTAATGTGGCAGCTATTAATACATTATCAGTCTTGTACCGAAAAATAGGATTCAGGACAAGCGAGTAAATCCTGTCATCCGGCAGTTAGTAACGTTGACGCGTCGTTATTATCTTGTTGCTATTGTTGTTGACTACAGTTGTTGTTTACATTTGTGCACGGACGCAACCCAAGGGTTCTAAAAGGGTAACTCCAATCTGTTTCCAAGTGTACCGTACTGTACATACCGATGCAAAGGAATAGAAGATGCAAAGTGGATACCTTATCCGAAGCATACTAACCGAATATGGCAATACATCAATGATTTTTTGCCACCAAGTATTAAAAAG
>JAATOF010007769.1:0-15315 GCA_013170925.1 Podosphaera leucotricha
GAGATGACGCCAGCGGGTTGTGGTTTGTGCGGTTGGCAACAGGATGAATCTAATTAACGTGATAAAGCCTATCTAGCGCGCTAATTCCTCATCTCTAAATCGGCCTTAATGACTAAAATACTCGCCTAGCAAGTATTTTATTAACCGAAGCGGAACTGCAAAGATTCAGGGATGGGTAATTAACGCGCCTCGCTTCATCTGGCGCTGAATAGCGACTTGTCAGCAGTGCCGAACTTTCAGGGGTGGGCGACGCTAGTGCTACATGTAAGTGATTCAGGGGTGAGCAATTAACGGGGCGCTGATATGAGTGGAATATTTTCATACTGATATCTCAGGTTAATAAATATCAGACATTTAGACTACATGTAGTTGGAAAGACTTACAAACGAGATATACCCTTTGTTTATTCCGCTCAGGAGCCTGAATATCTTGGACACATGCCCTACTTGAGGCGGGGGGAAGCTGGTTCGAATCTAGTCAGACCTGCACACCACACCACATTCTCTCACGGTGATTTCATATCGGTAGAATGAAAGTATACTCGGATTACTATGGAGCTTTCACGCTTCTCCTTGTGATGGGTATTTACGGTAGAGATTGCATGTTACCAAGGCGTAATCCTCGAGTGGTATCTGGGAATGAAATCTGATTATGAGTGTTCCAAACGTCAACGTGAATCACTCAACAAAAGAATACGTATCTTCCGAAAATATCTGTACGAGCTCCATGATCCAGAACTAGGATAAACGACTAGTTTATTGACTAGTTTATTGCTAGCTACTTGCTAAAAAAAAGAAAAAAGTGCTTACAGGTTTTTTTAATCGAGTTACTATCAACTTGAGTCTACGACAATTAACAGTTATGTCGGTCCTCTTGTCTAAAGGCCGAGGACGCTTGTTCCTCAGGTAGTATGTCCTGCCTTCACGGCCTCTTTCAATCAGTAATACCCCCACAGATTTTCATTCGAATACACTCTTAGGGGAGCCCTTTACCAATCATTATCTCCCCCTTCAAGCTAACCAAACGGAAGCATTTGCGGGTACGAAGCTTCGGGGAAAAAAAAGTCTACTAAAACCCACAGAGTGTAGGGCTCCCCTACTACCGACATCAGGACTAAATCCGAGGACAAAGCTCGCTTTCTGAGGCACTCAAAGACGCCGTTCAGCCGGGCGTAATATACCAATATATACCCAAGAGAACCTCAATTTACCTTCCTAGCCTCCCTCTAACTCTTTTCCTGATTTGTACCTGATAAACCGAAGGTCATGATAGGATTTTAGAAAGGTCTTGGTCGAGCGTGAACACTGTAGAATAGACTGGCTTAGCCTAGCCTCTAATTTTCGGTGGGGATTTGGGGATGTTGAGTAGCTAATAAAGTCGGAAAAAAGGAGTTCATGGGGATGGTCCTTGATGAATTAAATTCCGTCGGTTGAAAGGGCGACGGGTCTCGAAGTTTGCTGTGCGCGGACTTTATATACATCCGACGGCGAAATGGCATATATTGGATTTAACGAGGATCTGTCTAACCATCGTTCTAGCAAATTATCTGTCGGGAAACTTTAACACAGTGCAAGGGCGTAATCTGTTTATCACGTTCTACGGTTGAGTTTGTGAGTGCTCCCCGCATCATCTACGGAAATTACATAGACAACGAGACGCGTCAACGCGTTATATAATATCACATATCCTCTTTTACTCTGATCTAGATATAGATACGTGGCTCAATCTTAGCCCTAAGAGGCGATCGGGAGTTTCGTAGGGAACACCACATACAGGTGTTGAGTTTTCGATCTCCTGCGCCAAAGGTTCGACATCATGCAGCTCCCCGTAAAAGTCGAAAATCTCAAGCAAATATGAAAACAATGTCCTCCATTCCAAGACCCTAACTTTCCTCACTGTTGCCATTCTATCATCGGTCCCTTTTTCCTTGTTAATCGTGACAAGCTCTTAAACTTTGTGCCCTACGACTTTCATCCTCCGTTAGATATCCATAACATCGTGAACTAACCAGAGGCCGAGGAAGACAAGGTAGAAGGTCGTTCATTCGTAGCCAGCACAGCCATTTGAAGAAAATTCCGTTTAATGAGTCGAAGATTAAGAAAGAAGTAAGGTTCGGTTGGAATAGAGCCATGTTTATCTGGACGATCCGAAGTTGCGGAAGTGATTAAATGAGAGACTAGAAAGTTGAACGTCGATTTGGTTTCGAATTCAACTGTCCTAGGCTCTCTCAAATTCGCAGCGAACACATTGAGCGTTTATAGCTCTTTGCCTGCTGTAATAATTTTTATAATATTAGAATAATTATCATAGGCGTGGAGGTTGCCAAGGAGTGTCCGATAGGGGTGATGCGTAGACTTATTAGATGTATGTACGTCGGCTACATTGCGTGGGATTCGAATCCGAGACGCCGGCCGATAGGATGGATCTTCATATGAATACTCCGGTATTATCACGTGATACAAATCTTGACTCCGATCAGTCCATATGGGGCATAATTGAAGGTACATTGTAATCTTAATTTGGCATACCAGATTGCACAATCCAGTACCTTAGCCTTTCATAGAACATGCTTCATGAAATTACTAACAAACAAATTTCTTTACAAACTGAGTCCACGTTCCAAGAAAATAAGATTTAAACTTCTATGCAGTGTATGCCTGCTGAATCACCGATAGATGCGACAACAAGTCCTTGACAAATCCCCTTAATCTTCTTAACCGCTACCGAATTTGTGAATCTTTTGCTAGTGACCTAATGTTGAAAGAGGAGGAAACATCACCACGATAAGCTGCCAGAGAAGAGTGGTTGATGGACAAGGGAAGAGGAGGGGACATCACTTAAGATTCCAAGAGCACCAAACAAATAAACGAAATGGCGCCAGCTGGTGGAGGAAACATTAAAGTTGTTGTGAGAGTAAGACCTTTTAACAGCAGAGGCAAGAAATATATCTCTTTACTTCTTGTCTGGACCTCAATTGACTTCCATCAGAAATTGACCGGGGTGCAAAATGTATCGTTCAAATGAAAGATTCTCAAACGATTCTCATTCCTCCTCCAGAATATGAAGAGCGCACTAAATCAGCGAAAGGAAGCAATAAAGATGTCGGTCAAAAAATTTTCGCGTTTGACAAATCGTATTGGTCTTTTGATCGGTCGGATGTACACTATGCTGGTCAAGATGACCTGCACAATGACCTAGGAAAACCCTTACTAGTCAATGCATTTCAAGGATATAACAATTGCATCTTTGCGTACGGGCAAACTGGGTCTGGAAAATCATATTCGATGATGGGTTATGGCAAGGAAGCAGGCGTCATTCCACAAATTTGCCAGGACATGTTTGTTCGTATAAAAGAAATGCAGCAAGACACAAGCTTGAGGTGTACAGTTGAAGTTTCCTATCTAGAAATTTATAATGAACGAGTCCGAGATCTCCTAAATCCATCAACTAAAGGCAACCTCAAAGTTCGGGAGCATCCATCTACAGGCCCGTACGTCGAAGATCTTGCAAAATTGGTCGTCAGCAGCTTTAACGAAATCGAACATCTAATGGATGAAGGCAACAAAGCTAGAACTGTTGCAGCTACTAATATGAATGAAACAAGTAGTCGAAGCCACGCAGTCTTTACTTTGACATTAACCCAAAAACGCCAGGATGCAAAAACAAAAATGGCAATGGAAAAGGTTGCAAAAATTAGTTTGGTTGATCTAGCAGGCTCGGAAAGAGCCACCTCAACGGGCGCAACAGGTGCACGTTTGAAAGAAGGTGCTGAGATCAATCGATCTTTGTCTACGCTTGGTCGAGTGATCGCAGCCTTAGCTGACTTGTCAGATGGCAAGAAAAAAAAAGGTGGAAAAAGTATAGCACAGGTTCCATACAGGGATAGCGTTCTGACATGGCTCTTAAAAGACTCTCTGGGTGGCAATAGTATGACAGCTATGATCGCGGCGATTAGTCCAGCAGACATAAATTTTGACGAAACACTTAGTACCTTAAGGTATGCCGACAGTGCCAAAAGAATCAAGAATCATGCAGTAGTAAATGAAGATGCTAATGCTAGAATGATTCGTGAGCTGAAGGAAGAACTTGAGGCTCTTCGTGGAAAACTAAGTGGAGGTACTGGAGGCTCTCTAGAAGAAAAATATGCCGAAAATACCCCACTTGACCAACAGATTGTTAGTATTACTCAGCCAGATGGCACCGTAAAAAAAGTCTCTAAGGCAGAAATTGCCGAACAACTCAGTCAGTCTGAAAAGCTTTATTCTGATCTCAATCAAACGTGGGAAGAAAAATTAGCTAAAACAGAAGAAATTCATAAAGAGCGAGAGGCTGCGCTCGAGGAGCTCGGTATTAGTATTGAAAAGGGATTTGTCGGCTTACACACCCCCAAAAAGATGCCTCACTTGGTCAATTTATCTGACGATCCTCTTCTAGCGGAATGCTTAGTTTATAATCTCAAACCTGGTACAACTACTGTCGGTAATGTTGATACGAATACTGGACAAACTTCAGAGATACGACTTAACGGGAGTCGGATTCTTCACCAACACTGTACTTTTGAGAACTTGGATAACATAGTGACCCTTGTACCCAAAGAAGGAGCTGCTGTAATGGTTAATGGAAAGAGAATTGTGGAGCCTAAGCGATTGCGAAGTGGCTATCGAGTTATTCTCGGGGATTTTCATATTTTCAGATTTAATCATCCGATGGAGGCAAGAGCCGAGCGAGCCGAACAAAGCTCCTTACGCCATTCAATTTTGGCAAATCAAATTGGAGACTTCGATAAGGTAACATCCTCGCCAAATTTCACACCAAAATCAGGTCATGAGCGCTCCATCAGTAGGGCTTTTACCGAAGCAGAATGGGATACAAACTATCCTGATTCCCCTATTCCACAAAGAGGCAGAGATTCAGATTGGTCGTTCGCACGGCGAGAAGCAGCAGATGCTATCCTAGGCCCAGATAAGCATATTGCCGGATTAACAGATGAAGAGCTTAATCTACTGTTCGAAGATGTTCAAAAAGCAAGAGCGGAACGTGCAGTTCAAACCCTTGATGATGATATAGACTCTGATACTTCTTATCCAGTTCGTGAGAAATATATGTCCACCGGAACTTCAGACAACTACTCTTTCGATACAGTTTTAACTACGCCCTCCACCCCGAAGCAAGGCGATATGGATGATCGAATGCGGGAAGTACGAGAAGAGTTACAAAGTCAGCTTGATAAGCAGAAGGAAGAGTATCAAGACCACATGAATCTTACCGAGACGGCTAATCTAGGATTCCGAAGAGAGAAAGATCATATAGAGGAGAGCTTGCAAGCAATTAAAGCTGATGTGCTTGAAAAACTAAATCGAAAGCGAATAGAATTTCAAGACCGGATCAATAAACTGGATCCGTCAAAAATAAGCTCAGAGGAAGGAGCATCTTTATCTGAGGGAGATCAGGTTATCGCAAGAAAAGTAGCTGGGCGATGGCTACGTAGGCGCTACGTCACAATGGCCGAGAGTGTGCTGCATTTCACAGCAGATCTGAAGGAGGCCCAAATTTTAAGTCAAGAGATGGAGGAGGGCATTTATTTTCAATTCACCATTATTGAAGCTGGTCATAATTTGTCCTCTTCTTATGATGTTGTCTTGAACAGTATTCCTGCCGAGGAGTATGATCCTTCTCTCGAATATACGCTCAAGCCATGTGTGGGAATCAGGGTAATCAACTATCGTAGTAGTAACGTTTACCTTTGGAGCTTAGAAAAATTGCGCGAAAGAGTCCGATTAATGCGGCAGATTCATCAGAATATTGGAAAATATGAAGATCTGCGAAGTTTCCGACTGGATAACCCATTCATAGAAAAACACATGCCACAGTTCACACATATTGGAGATGCTGACGTCCCTCTGTCTGCAGTCTACCAGAGCCGCGTTCAGGATCTCACACTTGATGTTGTTTCACCGTATACAAATAATCCTATCGGAATACTAAAATTATCTTTAGAACCTTCATTAGCTACAGCCCCATCAGGTACTCTAAAGTTTAATGTGGTGATACATGATTTTATTGGGTTTGCGGAGCGTGAAGGTACTGATGTTCATGCCCAACTCTATTTACCTGGTATCTTGGAAGGTGGTGTTACAACTACTCAGATGATCAAAGACTTTGACGAGGGTCCGGTGCGCTTTGAAAGCGTTCATAGCCAAAGTATACCAATTTTTGGGTCATCTGATTTGTGTTTTCGTGTCGCAATTTTCGCGAAGGTATCTTCAATGCATCTCGATAAACTCCTGAGCTGGGATGATATGCAAGATACTAAAGCAAAACTTAACACGAAAAAGCGCGATAACCCTAGAATTCCAGAATCACAATTCATTAGGGAAGAAAAGCATGAAGTTTTCACCAAAATTCAAATACTTGAACTGGCAGAAGACGGTCAATATTGTCCCGTAGATGTAATTCAAATCAGTAAAACTGATTGTGGCTCATTTCAGCTTCATCAAGGCGTTCAAAGACGCATCAGGGTTGAATTAGTTCACAGCTCAGGAGATGCCTTTTCTTGGAAGGACGTCTCCGATATACAGGTTGGCGATATTCAGTTAGCAAATACAGTTGGCAAGCAATGCTATAGTAAGGTGTCTACACCTACAGTTTCACTAAAGCCAGTATCCAGCCCTATTGTAATTCAGAATGCCGATGGTACAGGAATTGTCTCACTTACTGGGCAATGGGACTCTAGTGCCCACTCTTCTCTCCTTCTTGATCGTGTCACAAAAGAAAATCATAGAATTAAATTATCTATCAGTTGGAAGGCTACATCATCAAAGCTTTCGAGGCCCATGTTCTTTTCAATGGACATATTTTTTGTTATTCTCCCTAGATCAGATGCTCGCACAACTTCGATTATTGCCTCTTTATTTCAAAATTTGCGTATTGTGCATTCTACTTCGGGAATATTTTCGGTCTCAATTCACTCAACCCCTGTCAAGAAAGCAGGGGACCTTTGGCGCGTTAGTACTCAGAATCATTACGTGAGAGGAGAAGAAGAATTAAAAAATTGGAAGCCTCGAGGAGTCAATCTTATTCGAGAATATGTTTCCAACAAGCGTAAGAGATATCACCTCGCTGAACTTGAAGCGCTTAAGCCAATTCTAAGCAATATTCAAAGCACAAATCTATCTTCAGCATTAGTAGTTAGAACAGCGCTTGATTCCAGATGCTCAACTATAAAACGCGAAAATAATGAATCATCCAAAATCGAAAATATGCTTTTAGAAAAGTATATTAAGCTTTGGAAGCTTTGCGTAGACCCCGTTTTTGCCCTTATCACGCCTGCCAACACTGAGCCGCCTATTAACGGGATCTTTACACCACCGCCCACTTCAAATTCACCTCAACTTCTTGCTAATATTACACGACTGACCAAAAACTGTACCGTGCTCAAAAGTGGATTCCTCTTAATGCTATCTGCGGACACCTCATATTGGGTACGTCGCTTTGTCGAGCTACGGTTTCCTTTCCTCCATTTGTATTCGGTCCCAAGTGCCGAAGAAGTAGGAATCGTCAGCCTACGTAAATCCCAGATTGATCATAGCCCTCAGATTGCAAAGCTCCTTCTACAAGATAACGAAAAAAAAGGAATCACTCGACGTAAGGAAAGTTATTTTGCAATCTATGGCACAGATAATACATGGGTATTTATGGCACGGAACGAACGCGAGAAGGTTGACTGGATATGGAGAATCGACAAAAGCTCTATTGGAACAAACAGTCAACAGGGAGCTGAGAATAGAATTTCATAATTATTAACAAAAAGGGCTGGAGTTTATGGATTTATGGGAATAACTGCAGGTAATATATATGAATATACTGCCAATGGGCAAATAGTGGTGGTGCTATTTTGTTCAATAACTTTTTTATTGAGCAGCACGAAATGTTACGATGATACCCTTGTATATAACTGTAAAATACGGAAGAAACACCAGACTGCTAATAATTAATTCATTTCACGTCAGATTCATACTCCCATCCCTTACAGGAAAAGAGGCAGATCTCGATAATGATTTCGTGCCGTATTAAGGAAACAAGTGATCGCGTATATATTATATCATCACTTAGCTATCACAAGTTCATTAATTGCAATCTTATCGCCATTTCTAAACAAGCCTAACAGATATCTTCCCAAGATGGCTTTTATTTCCTTGATGAGCGACGTGGCGCCGCTCTTAGCGATCGCACGATGGTTAGGTGAGCCGTTGACATCTACTAAACGTGTCAGCGTCCAAATGAGCCTGACGATCAATATTAGGTCCATAGCTTCCTATCGAGAGCCTATCTAAATACATGATCTACAAAATCAGTAACGTTTCGCTGAGTCTTTTGAAATTTCAATAGGGTAGACTTTGAACTAATGTCGATAACCCATCATTTTCACCGTAAATCTTCCAACCTGCAATCAAGGTAAGCCTCTTGGTCGCTTGCCAGCCAACTGAATTCTAGAATTAAAGGTAATCCTGCAACTTTTAATCTTATTCTTAACTTAGCTCGGTATTGTTGCTTCCTTTGGATGAAGCTAGTCTGGTGAAACGACGACGTATCTGAAATTGCCATGCAAGATGTGTTATTTCAAAGGTTCTTAGCCCACATAGCTACATTTATAACTTCTTGTACTCTTTATTCCTACCTAGTTTCGGGATACTTTGATACAGTGCAAAGGTCGTCATTTAAGTATCACGTTCTGCGGTTGTGTTGATAGAGTTTGATTCTCCGATCTACGTAAATTTATCGTACGTACATCGCGACGCGTAAACGAGATGTGGGTAGAACTTATTATTACAACAATAAGGATCAAACTTGAACTTGATGGTGAATCCAAAGATATGACGTCTGGATGCTGATGGTATGAGAGTACCGTGAACAACATGATTTGAAGGTCTGTCTTTGGAGGGGTTGTGTCCAGAATATCCAGACTGAGCTATAGCCTAGACGATGCTGCAATACCAGTTAGTCGTATACATATACATAGGTACGAAATTACATATACAAGGTTGGCTTAAGTTGCCCGAAGCTGCAGTTAATCAAACAGTTGTAGTTTGTGTTAGTGATCATCAAATTCGCCGAGATTAAATGCGCAAATTTTTCATCAGAGAAGTCTCTTTTTGGTTCGGGGACTTTTATCCTCACGCCATTGGTAAGGATGGTAATGAGTTTATTACTTGCTCTATATATCTCCTGAATCCTTACGCAATAGATGCGCCGGCTGAACATCTCCGATATTTCATTTTCCAAAATTTGACTTTGATAGTCAGTTCTTAGACACCAAAAAACTCAGTCGAGTAAATTAGTATTCACAGCTCTTGGTTTCACACGTATCCCAGTATTCAACTGTGAATTGAAGGAGGTATTAAATTTAATATCAATATTTAGGCGTCACTGTTGATTCCGCGTGTACCGGGCTTCGTAGTAAAAATCCTAGTCCCTGTCACCGCTTACAGATTTGAAATAAAATAGTATCATCACGTGAGATAAATAATTACCCTAGCCTGCCACTACAATTGTTGAAAATTTATTCACACAATTACAATCCTTTCAACATTGATTTAGAAGAATTTGGACTTGATTTTTTGCGTCTTTTCAACTTACACATTGCTGTGCCACTGATCCAGACAACTCAAAAAGAATCTACCTTATCCAATACCAAGTATGCCTAAACTTCAACTTTTCGGTGGCACCAAGAATGACCCCGCTATTTTTTATGTTTACGGCAGCTACAATCACGATGAGCTAATTCAATTCTCTAGAAGACTCTCTCGACGTTCATCATGGATTCTTATGGCTCAGGTCCTCAGGCCCGCGTTTGCTACAATTGTAAGTAGCTGAAATTTTTCTGGTATATCAAATTTTGTCGTGTTATATAAATGCTCTTAATTCATGTAGCAAATAACCCTAAAGTAACAGGGCTCGCCTAACTCAAAGAACTCTAGTTAAATAGAAGCTCTTCGGTTTCTAGAAGTTTAACTAGACAAGGATTAATAGCCAGACTCTGTTCTCGGTATTGATCTGCGCTGTCAGCTAGCAATAAATTAAAATTTTTAGAAGCTAACTTAACACAAATAGGTGGTGAAGCTTCGCATCAGGCGCGTTGACACCCATTTTTGGTCCTCTAAGGAAGTTAACAGTACATGTACAGGTTCGCGATTGTCCAACACGCGGTCCAGCTAAATGGTTCGTATTTCTTTCCCCCACAATTCAATTATCTAATGCGCTTTAGTTATAACTGTGGTGGTGAGTAAACGAACATAATCTTAATACAACACTCTAATCTAGCTCCGAACTATAGGTGAAGGACATATAAGTATTGATTGACACTCCCAACTGTTACCGCAATCAGCTTATTTTTTCAGGTCGCGAATGCCCCGAAAGTCCTAAAGATAAAAGCTGCTACAAGTGTGGACAACCAGGTCACATTTCTCGCGAATGTTCTAATGCACCCGTGGAGGGCGCTGGGGGTAGTGGAGGATATAACTCAGGCGGCGGTAGTGGCTTAGAATGCTACAAGGTTGGTCCCTGAACAAATATTTATCGTTCGCCTATAACGTTCGTTACAGTGCACCAAAGTTGGACATGTTGCGCGCAATTGTCCTGAAGCCGGTGGCTATGGTGGTGGGGGAAGTTATGGAGGCCAACAAGGCGGCTATGGTGGGAATGGTGGTAGTTACGGTTATGGGAACAGCTCGCGTGGCGGGCAAACTTGTTACTCATGTGGTGGATACGGACACATGTCTCGTCAGTTTTTCGGCTCCATTTTTAACATATCTAATCTCTTTTAGGTGACTGCAATCAAGGCCAAAAGTGCTATAACTGTGGAGAAGTTGGTCACCTCTCAAGGGAGTGTCCCTCCGAAGCAACCTCTGAGCGAACCTGCTACAAATGTAAGCAACCAGGGCATGTTCAAGCTCAATGCACCAGTTAGACACGACATTTACTGGACACATCGCATTAAGTACTTTCCGACATAACTCAGCTAAAGTTAATGACTAATGATGCCAAACCTCTGAAATGAATACGACATAAAATACACATTTCTAAGGCAGTCAATACTTCGGAAATATCAAGTTGGAACATTTGATTAAGTAAAGTGAAAGCTTTTGTATATCGACCGTTGATCTTAAGGATCTATCGATACTTACATCATTTGGGTAGAGGAATGCTCATGTCGGCTACTAGCGCCGTTGAAGGGAGATGGTATAGAATTCATTCTACAATCGTTAAGGCTGTTATCCTTCTGCAGCAAGTGTTCTAAAGTCTGTGTTATTTTCACACACTAGTGTAATTTTTGGTGCAATGGTTACATGACTGTGAGTGGTTTTTAGTAGTTTAGATGTTAAAATATCTATTGGAAAGGGAATAAAATGTATCTCAAGATTTATCAGGCTGAAAGCCATCAATTGCAATTCAGGCATGAAGAATGGTAACTCAATGAACAAAAGCATGTTTGTTCCTGAATTCGGTCAAAACAAGGTACACCTGATGGCTGGTTCCTGTAAAATGCGTAAAACGTATCTACCGAATTAATTGAAGACGTACACTTCCCTATCTACTACACTTTCACTTGTAGTCGGGAATAGCAGTAGTAACCAATCGCAAAGCACTTTTAACCGTTCATAAATTGCACATAAATTTAGTGAACGGTTCATGGATAGTTTGTACGCGATCTAAGAGAGGCTACAAGTGCCTTTTACCGACGCCTAATGAGTCAAAAGTTTCCGAAGATATGAATTCATATGTTGATACAAGCCTCCGACTAACTCAAGGCCTAGTTCATATCTGATCAACTTACGAGCTCGCAAGACAGATTCACAACTAGTCCCCGACCTAGATGAATCTCGTGCTGAGTAGATGCGCGACGAAGATTTTCCGGCGCCGTCCTCTCGCCGTCCGACGATGGGCGCGCATGACTTCTTTCATTTTCCACTCTCATAGGATAATCCTCCTCTGAGGAGGAATTTCTTACCACGCGACATGTATTTCCCTCTTGTGGTTGATAGATGATCTTCTATCGAAGATGTAGGGTAGAGCAATCAATGGTACTCCACACAGAGCATGTGTGCGTTCTTTACGGGGTCGACGCAGATTATTCGTCAGTGGTTCGTCAGTGGTGTGTGAAAGCTGATAGAAGATGGAATATATTCGTGACTGCCCTTGCCCTTGGACTGTGTCATCACTCACTCCAGCACTTGAAGAGATACTAAGCGATCCAGCTGGGAGGGATCATACTGAGGGTGACTCGACCGACACCGTCAGCACGGGAAGAGCTACAACTTAAGAACAGATCCCGATACCGTTACTCCAGACTTTGGGTTTATGTGTAGTCAATGGCCGATTTAATTGTAGCTGTAGAGTAAGTTGGACCAATATTAAGTGGGCTCGCGTATTTCTTCTACCTCATCTCTATCGAGGCTCAACACCATAAGACAACTCATACGTCGAGTCACCAAACTGAAGCTACAGATGACCATAAAGCACTACAAGTAAAGAGCAGGCTATGGTATTTTGGCACTTCTAGCTGACTTGCGTGAGAAGGAACACTTGTCATTATCCTGTAGCTCACAGGCAGCAAATAGCCTGTAGTTAGATCTTCAGCTCTTCACTTCGTATCATGTTTCGACGAAGATTTTGTCACCCTCCTGAGTCGTTTATTAGTGAGCATTTGAATTCGTTCTACGTGTCATCTCATCGAACGAGCTCTCTTCCCCGTCGTGCATTCCATCTGCCTTGCTGGAACGTCCTCGTCACCGTTTCTTCCACTTCATGATCAAATCTCTGCGACTTTGTCGCCAATTCACGTCGTTTAGGCCTCCGTTTGAGCCGCAGCAATTAAATCAACATTCGCGAAGCCATTATTACAGTCAATCTTCAGCTGCCTACACTTTCTCACGTCGTCGGATTCTTCATGGTGACCCTTTGCTATACCGGCGGCTGTATTGTAATTTTGTCTCGGTCCTTCGATACCTGGTGGAAAAGTCGCTGCTGGAAACTTGTGACTCTCATTAAACATACTGCCAAAGTGCTATCGGACAGGCTAACTGGCCGAGTTGACTTTATTGTTGGCCACACGAAATGATATTAATTAGCCCGCACCCACTTCGCCAAGGTGTGTCTATGCGATTTACTTGGTTCACTCCTACGCACAACGGCTACATGTAGAATTAGTACTCTATACCTAAGAGAGAGTACCTCACATCTGTTGACAGACGCTGATGGTTCTTCTCAATGTATAAATGTGAAATATTTTACCAAGGCTTACACCTTTAAGCTTGCTCCAGTCTACTTTTTTACAGCTGCCCAGTCCTGTTGGAGGTATTTGAACTCATTGTTTCCACGAGTACAGATAATTTGGTACAAGCTGCCTCGCCCTTCAACGCGAAACAAGTAGTCCCTTTAATATATGATCTTGTGATTATACGCATCGGATTCTTGACATGGAGCGTTTTGATATATTTATACCTGAGGGGTCTACAGGACATAGTATGACTGAAGAACCTCGCGAGAATAGAATAGACGCACGCAGCCTGGATGTATCCAGGCGACCTGGACGTTTCCAGCAGTCTCACTTTTTTCCCTGGCTTTTCTTTCTACACTTGGACGAACCGATTTTTTTACATTCATAGCTTGGTAAGCTCGTTTGAGGGACAAATAAATATCCAACTCAAGTGGCTAAAGAGGGTGACTTGAATGGAGGATTAAGTGGAAGGGCTAGGCATAATTTGTTCTATTTCATCATTGATTTGAAGGTGTTATGACTGTTGTACCTGTCAAAAATTAGAAGGCGATTCTAGCCTTGATTAAGTCTGAGGGATAATTATCTTTCGTAACTGTAAAAAATAGGTTATGCGCTCTTGGAAATTTCTTAAGCTGTAAGGCTCGATGCGTTTCATCAGTGGAGAATAATTGGAGGCTGTAGATGGGAAAAAGTGGGAGTTGGTCACCCCCACACCAAACCATACCATCCTAACTGTATACCGAAAGATTAGTGATGGTGACGTTCTTCTGTTGGTTTATGATAGCCTTGATATGTGTGACTAAGGAACTGTTTCACGCAGATTGATTAGGGGAAGGTTGAAAACCCCGTCTTCAATTAACTAATATTTCATACAGCCGGCTGTCTCTACTTTTTTATCAATTTTTGAGCATTCCAGTTTAGTCTAGTGACGGAATGTTGAGCCACTTTTCATAACCGTGGAAAATGAGTGAAATAGATTTTGGTACAGTAATCCAAGATAATGGACTCGTCATCGCCCAATTTTACACGGATTTCAGACCATTATATCCCTAAATCCAATCGTTAAGCCAAAAGGTGATGGGTGGTACGGCACTAAGATCATCTGAAATTATAATCGTATAATTTTCAGTTTTACAAAAGCAGTCTGCTTTGCTTCGATTGAATCTCACTCCAGGTTGAAAAGTTTTTGTTCTGGCGCTAGTTTCTCTTCAGAAGCGCAAAGCTTGGGGGAGGTAATGGGGTTTTCACGCTGACAGGCAAAAACTTGATCTATTTCCATCCACTGATGATATTATTACATATAAAGACTATCTGACGTGCTTTATTATAAAAAGTGAAGTTTCTCCGGCCTATGATCGTACCAGCATCCAATTTGTCAACTAATCCAAGCTCTTCTTTGTATGCTTCATTGAGAGGGCCAAAGACCGACATGTCGAGAGACTGGACGACGTAAGATATATAAGTTGGTAAGAAAAGCAACTAGACATTATTCATAACCTCATTTGTCTCATGACTTCAATAGCCATCCAGAAGAATCCTCTGGCACAGTGGAGGGTAAAAAGATCTCCTTCATCCGTTCAACAGCAGTGGAATTTGAAGTCAACTTATTTTCTGTTATTGTGAACTTTCAGGATGTGTAAGAATTCGGGTTTGAAGGAAATCACTGCTGTTGGATGGTCTTACCCTTTTATATTTCAAGTGGATGAAGTGCATTACCACACATGGAGACACATACAATGATCGATGTCTAGGCACACGATCCGGACTGCTTTCTCAGTATATAACGGCATTCTGATGATCCAAGGTCCAGGCCGTCTGATCCCTTACCTTCATGAATGCCAGTCTAATCTATATTATATCTGATGGCGGGTTTGACTGCTATGATCTAGTGATCAAACCATAGCCTGATTACATTGATTATGTGATAGGCTAATCACTTGACAACAATTGAAACAAAGGGAAGTGGCCGAAATACTGTCTATTTTCTACATGAGGATTACTGAGACTACATGTAAGCTATTTAATATTATTCCTCCAAA